>JAJONZ010022669.1:0-10973 GCA_029582445.1 Solanum paucissectum
CAAGTTTCCGGTAACTTCCGAAGCACATTTTTAAGAACTTTTTGGGTCAAATTCAAATAAAATCATTTCATTAAGTTCTCGACTCCAAACTCACATATGAGTCTCTAGTTTCACTCTATCATTTTCCGAGTCGTTACATGAACGAACTCTTTAACAAGAAAATTTCCATATGTCCCAACATCATTGCAAGTCTCGATAAAGTGTGTTATATGTTGTTTGGGATTTCCTTTGCCATCAAATTGTTGAAGCTTAGGAGGTTGATAGCCTTCCGGCATTTTCAAGTTATCAATCCTTTGTGTATATGGCTTCACATATGTGGGAGAAAATTTGGGTGAAGATTCATATTTGTCTTCGATAGCCTCTATGATAAAGATCTTCAATTGATCAATTGGAATCAAACCTTCAGTGGAGATATGATTCTCTTTGATCTTTGTTTGTTTTACGCAAGACTCTCATTCGTCTTGAATTTTATGAAGCTTCAGAGGTGCTTGACTTGATCTTCTCTCAATCATGTTATCCATCATATTTGTTAGCTTGGCAAGTTTAGCATCTTGTTCGTGTGAGCACTTTGTCAGGCGTTCAATGGCTTTAGTTAAGCTTGCTAGTCGTTCTTCCATAGTGCAAGTCATTTTAATACTCTTTGATGCTTGAAAAGTTGAGATGAGAGGTAGAGATTGTCCCACTGGGCGTGCCAGAATTTGTAGACAATAAAATTCGCGTCGAGAAAAACAATAATCAAGAATGGAAAATTATGCAACAATCGTATTTATTATTTCAAAGTGCGAGTGTTACAATCTCTATCATTCCTTTGAATTCGTCTTTTCAAATATAATTCAAGAGCTCTTGAGCTTGATCTTGAACTTGGGATTTATCTTGATCTTAATCTTTATCTTGATCTTGAACTTGGACTTGGACTTGATCTTGAATTTGATCTTTACTTGAAATTTATCTTGATCTTGACTTTCTAGTTGAATTCAAGGGCTTCGAGCTTGATCTTGAATCCAGTAGTCTTGATCTTGATCGTTCTTGAACTTGATCTTGACTTCTTCAAATCTTGAACTTGAACACTTGAATTCTTGAATCCTCGAATTCTTGAACTTGTAGAGAAATTGCGGCTTTTGATCCACGAGCTTTCTCTAGTTTTTTGTTTAGAATTCTTCGTTTCTTTTCTGAATTATGAGAACCCCTATTTATAGTTTTAAAATAGAGGAGTTGTGATTGGAATAGGATTCCCTTCGGCCAATCAAATTTAAGTGACATAACATATGGATTTTATGGAGTGGGCTTTAATTAAATCCATATTTCTTATATTTAAATAATTAACTCAATTATATTAATTGATTTCACGTATTAGGAAACTTCTTCCAGTTCAAGTGCCAACGATTATGAATAGTAATATAACCCAACTAGTGAGTTGGGGTCGAGTCCCAAGGGAGTGGTTCGTAATTGAGAATCAATAGAAAAACATAAATGTGTTCAAGTCAATTATAGCTAATGAAGAAAAGCATGATAAATTAAAGGGTGACACAAGTGTCAAGTATTAATAGGGGGTTTTGTAATCAATTATCAAATAAAGCGACAACTAAAAATGAAAATACAAATATGGAGACGGGATTCTTGGGATGTGATAGGATTATGGGCTAAGGTAAACAACCGGGTAATTGCTATTGATAGTAAATCGTTGTAAATCGGTAACTAAGCTAGACTATAGTGGGGTAAACTTTCTCTCGAACAATTTACCCCGAATCAAATCGGTTTCTCTCGAACACCAATAAGCGTCAATGAAGCACAACCTTCGCCTTAGTCCATTCACTCTCTCGAGCTGAATGTGTGGGAGAGGGTTTAGGATTCACTCTCTCGAACTGAACCCACGACAATCCAATAACCACAGACCATCGATTCAGTAGTTTTGATTTTAAAACCTCTCTCGAGCAAGCCAAAAACACGAAGTTAAAATTATATTTGCAACTACAACCCCATTAAATTAAAACACAACCACTGAACGAAATCACCTTTAAACAACAAATAAACAATCAATTAGCAATACCCAGCAGTAAATTCAACTCATATTCACATAATTACACCCCAAGAATTGGGGTTTTAGCTAAACATGGTAAAAAGATAAAAATCGATACCGAAATGTGTTTCCATCAATTGGGTACGATTAATAGTCTTTATGAACGTCTAAGATGATGAATTTTAAATACCCACTTCTAATTTCTTAGAAATGAAAATCTTCAAATCTTCAAAGCTAAGGCAAAATGTCTCTCAAACTCAGTTCCAGTCCTAAACTTTAAAAACTGAATAATAATATGATTTCCTATAAAATCTGATAATAAGCTAAAAATTTAAACAAGTATTTATAGTTGTCAAAAAGTTTGCTGCGAAGGTTCAGTCGGTGCAGTTAGTCGGGATCGTCGGTCCACTCGGCAATCCGCCCTTTGGTCATTTGTATTGCCTTTTTGCTTTTGCCTTTAGCATCCTTGAGGTTCTGTAACTTTAGGCGATAAGGCACTGCATCGCGGAACTGTTCGGCGACTCGCCGACTGCTCTTTTCTATCGCCAACTTAATTTTCTCCTTCAAGGCTTGGCACACTGGAACATTAGGAGAGACCAAGGCCATTTGGCGACTCGCCCAATAGTTTAGGCGATCCTCAGGCCTTCTTTTCTTCGTTCTTTCAGTTGGATTGTTCCTTTTTTATCAATAGTGCCCATGCTTTGTCCCTAAGTTCAAATACCTGAAATTCAAGGATTTATATCAGTTATTGAGTCAAAATATGCATTCGAGGACACTAAATCTATTAATTAAGCCCTAAATGAGTCCAAATTGTGGACTCATCAACACCCCCAACTTAAACTTTTGTTTGTCCTCAAGTAATATTCAAGTTCAGCAGTTCAAAAAGGATGTCTCAAAGAGTGATACACAAGACTCAATCATGAATGCACACAAGAAGACTCAAATTACTCATGCAAGGACCAATTGTACACTCAAAGATTCAAGTTGTGACTCACCATTACCAAAGAATCTCAAGCTCACATTACTTGCTTCAAATGCAAGTTCAAGCTTAACAAATGTGATCAAATGCCCTCACACAAAAAATTGATTCCATATTCTCACACAATGATTCAACAATTTAAAATTTCGGAATCAGATGCAACGCTCACACTCACAAAGATGAACACAATGTATAATTTTCACCCATATATTTGCCCTTATTTTCCAATCGACTTTTGGTTCAGCTCATTCAAGATCAAAAAGGTCTTTTCAAGGCTTGTAATGGGGCTGAGTGCAAAGGTATGGTCATTTAGGCTTTTGGCTGTAATCCTCATGAAATGGGATATGAACAACACATTCTTTCCTTTTCTTCGTCATTTTCATTCAAGCTCAAAAGTCACCTCTTATTCCTCTTCCATGTGCCGTTGGAAATCCCATTTTCTTTTATTTTCACAACTTTTTTTTTTCATTCTTCTTTTTTTTTTCTTTTTTTTTTTATATATGGAGAGGTTACATTTTTCTCAAAACATGGATAAAAAGGACTTCTTTGCATTTTCTTGATTTGCCTTTTCTTTTCACCACACCCCAATTTAGGCTTTTGGGCCTAAGTTGGCTATTCAAACAGGCCACAAATCATGAGAATTATGGGTAATGAATTAAGAAAAGTTATGTTTTCATCAAATTTCTTCCAAGAAAAGGGGTAAGGCTCAAGGGGTGCTCAAAAGGGTTCACATACTCACAAGGTAGACCACAAAAGAAGTATAATGTTAAATTGGTTCATACTCTTTAAAGTTGCCTAAGATTATCTCAAGAAATTGCCTCACTTAGTTAACCGGACTAACGGGGCAAATTTTAGGTGTCATCATACATGGTTCATGGTAAGCTCATCACACAAGGCATCGACACCAATGTCAAAATAAGACTCCACACTTTTGCTAGTGTGTAAAGTTTATCACAAGAGACTCAATTCGATACTTGGCTAGTCACAACGAGATGCAAAGAGTTAACATATTGGCTATGCAAATTCATTTTGCCTCATTGTAGCCGCACATTTATTTTTGTTCGATTATGAGCACTATTTAAGTCATCGATATTGATCAAAATCGATACTTAAATTTGCACAGGAACATCCACATTCAATACAAACAAGAGGTGGCAAATTTTTTTCGAAAGGGTCAAAAATCATTTATAATTAAAAATACGGAGCCACAAGCTCAAACATCCACAAAAAGCAGTGTATAACACAAATTTAGCTCAAAGCCCAAATATATAAACAAAATAAGAATTACGTATGTCACACAAAAGGTGGGCCTCACCCCACCACAAAAAAATGCATTTGTCCTCAAATGCAAACAAGAATATCCAAAAGTCAACATGAAAGTAAGATAGAGAGGGAGGTAAAGAGGGGATCGTGTCTACGCAGTCGCTTCATCTGTTTGGGCATCAGTTCCCGGTGCATTAGTTTTGACTTAGGCATTTGTCACAAGTGTATCAGCCAAAAAGTTCCGCACAGCTGCATAGAATCCCCGGGCCCATGAAGGAATAGAGGGGCCTCGAAGAGTAGTATCCCTGCTAGAAATGGTTCTATTACCCTTGCCTTTGTCTTTAGGTAGAGGTTCTTGTTTGCCCTTCTTGGGAGGATTTGACCTCCCTTTATTTATTTTGAAATTTTGTGCTCTTATCTTTCGGGGTGGCATGTTTCTCCCAGCAACTTTCGATTTAGCCATGTTTGCAAAGCATCGAGACAAAGTTAGAAAAAATTCAAATAAAATCACAAAAAAATAGTTGTAGATGGACTCGCCGAACCGGTTAGCGAGTCGCCGAATCGCTTTGGCAAGCAAGGGTCAGATCACCGAAAGTTATAGTGCACAAAGGGTTCAAGGGTGCATACAAAAGGCGATCAAGAAGTCAAGGTGAGTCACCAAGTGCCCTCGACGATCGTAGGCTTTTCATCGAAAGTTACAGAACCCTACAACACATAAAACATGAAATTAAAGGTGAGATGGGGATATTAGGCAAACCACTGAGTGGTTTGGCGAGCTCGACCCAACTCGCCAAATGACCCAACGTGCCTATTTTTAACCCAACTTCTCAAATTCAACCCCGCAACCCCCGAAAACAAAATCAAAAACCATGCACAACTCACATTCAAACAAGACCCATAACAAACAAACACAATCCCATAAAATTTAATCTATTTCAATGCACCAAATTACGAGATTTCAACATTAAAAATAATATGGGCAAGATTTTCAAATTAAAATAGGCATTGAAACATTTTAATCCTATCAAAGACACCCAGCACATGCCAACACGATAAGATCATTTGCATAAGAGTTCAGAATGTCAAAAGAAACTCGAGGTTTGGGAGACCAACCTTTAATGCTGATTACGATAAGATTGAATCGCTAGGCAGCAATGTAATCCAAATTCTGAGCACAGATCAACAACTAAAACACTTGGAGAATGCAACAATATAGAGAATAACATGCAGGTGTGAGTTTGTTAAGCTTTAACGAGAGGGAAAGTAAATGAGTTTGAAAAGCATAACCTTTTGGCCTTAAAAGCCATCCAGTTCTCTCCCATTCGGCGACGTCAGTCATGCTAGCCGAACCACTCGGTAACACACCGAGTGATCACTTACCTAGCCGAGTTTTACAGGACCTCCAGTTATGGTGGGGGTCCAAACGGCGGAATAGATCGAGATCATCGACCTGGTCGGTGATTCGCCAATAATTTCTTGGGCTCACCAAGTTTTACAGAATTCCATTTGAATTTGTCTTGATTCCAACGGCGGTCTAGGTCAGGGTCGCCGACCTCTTCGGTAATGCACCGATTGGGCCTTTTTCTCGCCAATTTCCCTCTTTTCTAACACTTTACACACGTTAACCTGCACAACCAACACACCATTATTCCAAACAAAGAAAGAAAACAAATAATAAAAGTTGGGTTGCCTCTCAAGCAGCGCCTTAGTTAACGTCGCGACACGACACAAGTCCACCTTCAAACATCATTCTTGGGGTTAGCCATAGTATCACTAGGCAAACCCCCCTGTTTTCTTGGGTTGATATGAGAAGATATATGACCCATTTGGGTCTCCAACTGCTTGATCGACATTGAATGGGAGATGACAATCTGGCTAAGGGTAGACACATCTTCTTTCATTTTTTTAAAAATCTTGTCTGACTCTTCAACTTTGTTAAGGATATATCCTCAGACTTACCACCTTTCGAATCCAAATTGGTGCTCGTGGGGAGGTACATATCTATCCTTCTCCCCATCCTTCCAATTTGGATTATGGTTCCTCCATTCACGATCTCGATCTTTCCAACCTTCATCCCTACTCCAACCTTGGTTACCACCCTACCTCGAGTAGTTTGAACGATAACCACCGCCTTCGTTGGCAAGGAAATTTACCTTTTCATTATACAAGGCCTCAAACTTTGACTCATTTGGATTAGCATACCCGACACCCATGGCATTGACACTTCGAGCACCAGCTCCCATGACATTTTTAGATAAAATTTCAAGTTATGTCATGATCTTGGCCATGTTCTGGTCCCTCTCTTGGTCCTTCTCCGTCTGTTCTTTAGTCAACTTGAACGTGAGAGGGGAGACCTGGTCTTCTCGGGTATACCACGCCCTATTTATGGTAGTCATGTCATCCAAGAGCTGAGCCGCTATCACATAAGGTTGTTGCATCAAACCTCTCAGAGAAAATTGGTCAGCAACACCCTTATTTACCGAGTCAAGACTCCGGTAAAAATACTGCAAAAACACATTATCAGGCAAGTCATGGGTTGGGCATTGAAGCACCAACTTTTTGAATCGCAACCAAGTTTCATGAATTGGCTTGGCTTCTAGACGCTTAAAGCTCTGAATGATATCCCGAAGAGTCATCATCTTCGAGGGAGGGAAAAATCGCACTTGAAATGCGGTAACCAACTCCTCCCATGAAGTGATTGATTCACGTGGCAATTCAGCCAGCCACTTGCACGTCTCTCCCATCAAAGAGAACGGTAACAATCTTAACCTGACCGATTCTTGGGAGATATTCTTGAAGGAGAATGGTCTGCATACATCCACGAAGTTTTTAATGTGCTCATGGGGATCCTCATGAGCCAAACCACTGAAAAGCCCTTTTAGTTGCAAGAGTTGCAACATAGTACTCGTGATGTGGAACATCGCATTCCCTTCGGCTGGGGGCAAGCGAATGACACTAATACGTCCCATGAGATGGGGGTCATTAGCATGAGGCTCATTGACATCGTTGAGGTTTTTTATGTCATCTTGATGGCCTACTTGGTTGCCATTGCTGCCATTAACACTCATACTTCCTATTTTATTACACAAAGAAGCAAAACAAAACCAAAAGTAAGTAAGTAGAACTATAACTAACAAGAACAAAATTTAACTTAACTAAAAATTCAAAAGTAACACCACTCCCCAGCAGCGGCGCCATTTTGATTTCACGTATCAGAACACTACTTTCAGTTCAAGTGTCAACGATCATGAGTAGTAATATAACCCAACTAGTGAGTTGAGGTCGAATCCCAAGGGAGCGGTTCGTAATTGAAAATCAATAGAAAAGTATAAATTTGTTCAAGTCAATTATAGTTATAAATATTTACGAAGAAAAACATGATAAATTAAAGGGTGACACAACTGTCAAGTATCAATAGAGGGTTTTGTAATCAATTATCAACTAAAATGACAACTAAAAACAAAAATACAAATATGGAGACGAGATTTTTGGGATGTGATAGGATTATGGGCTAAGGTAAGCAATCGGGTAATTGCTATTGATAGTAAATCGTTGTAAATTGGTAACTAAGCTAGACTATAGTTGGGGGTAAACTTTCTCTCGAACAATTTATCCCGAATCAAATTGGTTTCTCTCGAACACTAATAAGCGGCAATGAAGCACAACCTTCGCCTTAGTCCATGCACTCTCTCGAGCTGAATGTGTGGGAGAGGGTTTAGGATTCACTCTCTCGAGCTGAACCCGTAACAACCCAATAACCACAGACCATCAATTCAGTGGTTTTGGTTTTAAAACCTCTCTATCGAGCAAGCCAAAAACACGAAGTTAAAATTGTATTTGCAACTACAA
Organism: Solanum paucissectum; assembly: GCA_029582445.1. Taxonomy (NCBI): domain Eukaryota; kingdom Viridiplantae; phylum Streptophyta; class Magnoliopsida; order Solanales; family Solanaceae; genus Solanum; species Solanum paucissectum. The sequence continues at coordinate 8,109 of JAJONZ010022669.1, forward strand.
CCCCATTAAATTAAAACACAACCACTGAACGAAATCACCTTTAAACAACGAATAAATAATCAATTAGCAATACCCAACAGTAAATTCAACCCATATTCAAATAATCACACCCTAATAATTGAGGTTTTAGCTAGACATAGTAAAAAGATAGAAATCAATACCGAAATGTGTTTCCATCAACTGGGTACGATTAATAGTCTTTACGAACGTCTAAGATGAAGAATCTTCAATACCTACTTCCAATTTCTTAGAAATGGAAATCTTCAAATCTTCAAAGCTTAGGCAAAATGTCTCTCAAACTCAGTTCCCAGACCTAAACTTTAAAAACTGAATAATAATATGATTCCCTACAAAATCTGATACTAAGCTAAAAATTTAAACAAGTATTTATAGTTGTCAGTCAAAAAGTGTGCTGCAAAGGTTCAGTCGGCGTAGTTAGCCGGGATCGCGATCAACTCGGTGATCCACCCTTTGGTCATTTGTATCGCCTTTTTGCTTTTGCCTTCAGCATCCTTGAGGTTCTGTAACTTTGGGCGATAAGGCACTGCATCGCGGAACTATTCGCCGACTCGCCGACTGCTTCTTTCTATCGCTGACTTGATTTTCTCCTTCAGGGCTTGGCACACTGGAACATTAGGCGAGACCAAGGCCATTCGGCGACTCGTCCAATGGTTTAGGCGATCCTCAAGCCTCTTTTCTTCGTTCTTTCAGCTGCCTTGTTCCTTTTTGCTCAATAGTGTCCATGCTTTGTCCTTAAGTTCAAATACCTGAAATTCAAGGATTTATATCAGTTATTGGGACAAAATATGCATTGGAGGACACTAAGTTTATTAAAATTAAACCCAAAATGAGTCCAAATCGTGGACTCATCATTAATCCATAATATTTATTTGAACTAATATATTCATGAATTTAATATAATCCGAATTATTTTATAAATTTATATTTCATAAATTTTAAATGACTACACCCGCAAAAAAATATTTTTATTTCAATATTGTTAGGAATATTTTCGATAATTTTTTGTTTCTTAAAGTATCGAAGCGAAAAAAATTAAAAACTATATATTTGAGACACAAAATTAAAACCCACATATTTGAGAGAAAAAATTAAATACCATCCCATGTGAGAATGACCCATAGATATTTAAGTTGAAATGAGTTTGAATTAGAGTTGGTTAAACAATAGGTCATAAGTCATAGCTTCGCCTTTTCGTTTTATTATAATTTTTGCAAATATCTAATTTTTTTTACTATGGTATATTATTTGTTTAAAATGTCTCTTTAAAAAGTATTTTAATTACTATATTATTTTTAATTATTTAAAATTGATATATTTTCAATAATTATTTTTTCTTTAATAAATAAATAAATAAAAAGTTAATCTAAGAAATTATAAATATTGAAATATGTGTATGTGCTCTTTGTCTCTTCACTCATGTTTTATATATTAATTAGTCATTATTATAACTTTCCAACACAATTATTACTAAAGATAAAATAATTGGAAGAATATATACAACATCCTAATATTTTAAAAGAACAATTACTCCTTATATTTCATATCACTAATGTCATAGTGACTTGATAGACTTTTTAAGAAAGTATTTTAAAAAATATATATTTTATTAAATTAATTTTATTAATTATATTTTGAATAAAATCTTAGTATAAAAATTAAATAATATAAAATAAAATAAAAAATTTAGTGCGATCAATTTTTAATAAGGACAGAATTAAATGATGTAGTGGTGTTACAACAAAATGCATAAAAGTCGAAGTCTCTGACGGTGGTGGAGTTAACTGCCCGTCCTCAACCGCCATACCAGTTTAACTACCTTCGATTGGTAAAATAATCGGAATATATCAAAATATTTTTTAATTTTATGATCTTAAATATATCATATGGAAAGTTGAAATTAAAGAAAAAAAATTTGAAAAAAAAACGAAGATGAAATTCGTTAATTAATCTTTTATAAGACATAATTAAACATAGGGGAAATCGTGGGGGGGGGGGGGGGAGAGGGAGAAGAAAACAAATCATACATTAGTTTTATGAGTGATGAATTATTAACATTTTACGAGTTTCATATTTAATTTATTAGGTGTTTCTATTTATCGCCTTCGCATTATACTGTATTTATTTAATATTAGTTGATCATTTTCCTTTTTATATGTGTATTAAGAAAATCACAAATAAGAAGATAATTTTATTAATTCACTCCTTAAAAAACTTCTTAGAAATTTTTCAAACAAATGTAAACACTTTAAAAAAGAATTAGTTGCAAGGGTAAAATTAGAAAGAAATTATTTAATACTTTCTTAATTAAATAAAGTGAACAATTAATATGAACTATTTTAATAAGATGATCAATTAATATGAGATGGATGGAGTACTTCTTTTAGATTAAAGGCCTTTTGATTGAATATTTGACAAAATATTTAGAATAACTTGCTGAGAAACACATATATAGATAAGAAGTCTTTAAAATGAGTTCAATCATGTAACACAATAAGTTCATGGTTGTTAAAACAAATTTTGTGAACACTCAATAATTTAGATATGAAACTAAGAAAATGACAAAAATTATCTTTTATGTTTAAAAGTAGGTAGAATAAAAGTATCTTTTAAGTATTACTATATTATAGAAGAATCTAGGAATGACTACCAACCATCCAATAAGATCACTACTAATGTCCAATATATTTATAAAATATATAAGTGACCCCACCACCTTCCACTTCAATACTACATATTATATATTAATTACTATACTATAAATCACTACTAATATCCAATATATTTATAAAATATATAAGTGGGCCCCACCACCTTCCACTTAAATACTACATATTATATATTAAT
>JAJONZ010022671.1:0-13205 GCA_029582445.1 Solanum paucissectum
TATTAACACCCAAATATTCTTCAATAATCATACCTTAAAGTTGACAAAATGGGACAAAAGCAGTTGAAATAATTACTTTGCCAAAGACAAACTTGAAAAGCCAAAGAAGATTTAAAAAATTACTCTAGTACTTCCTCCGTACACATTTAATTGTCATATTGCGCTTTTAGAAAATCAATTTCTTGCATATTAATATGATGAAAAAAATACATCATAAAATGTTAGTCAAAGTTGTTTGACTCTAAAAAAGGAAACCATAGCAATTAAAAGGGGACGAAGAAAATAATTTATATTCCCTTATATAAATTATTATTTCTGAACATGATATCGCATAGCACTTTTTTTATTTTCAAATATTTGACCTTTTAATTATAAATTACATAAAAAATATTATAATAAATTAATAATTTAAAAATATATGAAAAAATTAAATTTTAAAAAAGCAACTCATTTAACTCTCGAAATCCGATTACAATCCCAGGGTGGAGGCAGTAGTACACATTATCATCTTAGTCTTTGTAAATTAATTGTCATCTTCAAGTCTCAGTAATCAATTGTGGAAAATATAATATTTTACACTCCACTTGTTTTGAGATTACCTATAAATATTCTTTTTTTTTTTTTGGGGTTTGTAAACTTCCCTATCTGATTCCAATTGGATGTTCTTTTTGGGCGTGCTTAGTAGGGGAATAAAATATTATTCTAAAAATATTTGTGTATAAGACGTGAGAGTTGAGTGGTGGGTGTGTGGGGCAACGCGGGTGAGGGTGAGGGTGATAATGAGGTGTATTGAGAGTAGAAAAAGGGTATAATTTGTTTTCTTTTTCCTAAAAAAAAGTCATTAAGCTGTCTCAACTCATCCTCCTGAGGCTTATTGCACGACACATAAATTTTAAAAGGTGTCTAGATAATCATTTTGTATTAGTGTGTAAATGACTTTTCATGCAATTATAGGGGTATTTTATGTCTTTTTCCTTGATTAAACAAATATAAGATGATAATGTGTAACTTTTGACCATCAGACTAAAAAGAAAATATTAAAAAATGACTAGTCTAAAGTAGTCCTGTGAATTGTCTTTTTATATTGGCTAATTATTTCTTCTTTCTAGTAGTACCAATAATACTCCAATTCTCAATTCCTTTAAGCACTTCTCATACACAATTTTTTTTGAAATATATCAATTTTTTACAATATGATTGGTCAATTTTTTAATTTAGAAAAATGAGTTTTTTATTTATAAAAATAAGGAAAATGATTTTTCTAATAAAAGAAGGAGAAACAAGTTTCACAAGTAACATTCTAAAACACCACTTATTTTAAAACAGAGGGAGTAACACCTCACTGCTCAGACCAAATAGGAATCATAAAATTGCATGTTTTGACTTTTAAATGGGCTAGTCTTTAACTTTTGTCTTTTAATAATCAAATTTATACCTAACAAGAATAAGTTTTTTAGCAACTGAAATCATATCTCGATATAATTTATAAAATGTTATGATACGAAAATATAAATTTATCCTCCTCTAAAAAAATTATTCAAAAGTGCAAATGACTAAATAGGAACCCCACCTAGTGAGACATTATTAGTGGGCTTATCTTAATAACTTTACAACTCTCTACTGAAAAAGAAAAGATTCTAATTACATCATTAATTTTCCTTCGTTCTTAGTTTGATGTAAATTGTTTCTCTTGAGAAGTTGAAAGGAAGGAATTTTTTTTTTTGAACTACTTTGGCTTGATTAGTGAGAATGGAAAGAGGAAAAGAAAATGAAGGACAAACAAATGGGGAAGATAAATCATTGGTATGTTGCATATAATATAATTTTTTTTTTTATTCACATAATTAATTATTAGATAGTAGATACCCATGCAAGCACGGGCCCAACTCTGTGCTATCGTAACTAAAAAAACATATATATATATATATATATATATATACTAATAAAAAATGATAGAACCCCGTTGGATACACTTCAAGAAACTATCACTTTAACGAACCTCCAATACAGATATTTAGAATTAAAATAAAAAAATTGCAAACAAAGAAAAGGAAAAAAAAAAAAGAGTTCATTTTATATGCACAAAAACACAGATAGAAGTACTTCAAACAATGTTGAGCAATTTTTAATCAACAAGAGTTAGGCCTATATAAATTATTTACATTAATAGAGGTCAAACATACCAAGCACGTTCCAAGAACTAATAATTTATAGGAATCGATGATTTAATCTTTGTTTATATACACTAAATCATCTGCTATAGTTGAATTTATAAGAACACACGAGTTAGATTGATCTTGTAAATTAAAAAAATCACAAAAATAGCATGTATATAATGAAAATCCTTTTTTTTTTCTTTCTTTGTCAAACAAGTTTCATTTGTGTGCTTTATATTAAGCACCATAACCTATGGATCAATGGCAACAATGGGGTACTTAATGTATGGACAAAATTTAATGTCACAAATAACATTAAATCTCCCTATCAGGAAAATTAGTTTGAAAATCGTGATTTATATGACACTCGTTAATCTAATAACAAAGTATGCTCTTGTCGTCTCTCCAATTGCAACGACTATTGAAGATAAATTACCTTTCCGAAAGAATAAATTTATCGTGATCTACTTCATCAAAACATTTTTTGTCATCAACACAGTCATTGCGGCGTTAACCGTTCCATTTTTTGGATATGTCATGACAATTACAGGTGCGCTTTTGGGCGTTACCGTGACGGTATTTTTGCCATGCCTATGCTACCTCAAGATCAAGAAGCCTTCATATTTGGAAGTTATATTTATTGGGGTGATTTTGGTTTCTGGTTCTTCAATTGCCATATCTGGAACTTACACTTCTTTGAAAAACATAATTAGTCATGAATTAAAGTATTACTAAATGATGGATCAAACCTAAGAAGTGTTCTGCTTTATGCTTAACGTACTCATACATTCTTGTTAAATACAAAGTCATTCATCTATCGATGATTTTGGAGGGTCACCTATCCAACATATATTCAGAGAAGTCAACATCGTAACTGATATTTTATCTAAATATGATTATTCCAATATTGTTATTACTATATATACCATCATGTATTAGCTAGAATGTGTCGATTAAAATAAAATGAGAAGTTCAAAATTAAATTCAAAGGTCATATTTTACATTGTCTTCTAGCTCGACTTTTAGTGTCACTCTAACGTGGGTACTTTGAGCTTGTCCCCATCCAAGCAATTCTGAAATACAAAGAAGTAAACAACTAGAAATAAAATAAATATAATTATTTAATAACACAATATATACAAAATATATATATCACAGTTACTTGTACGTAGAAGATAAATTAAATCCAAAGGTCATATTTTATAAATATTCACCTTTTTAGGACCACTAATGTATTAGTCAAGGAACAATGACTAACATTTGGCTAATTTTCTTTTAGAGTAAAGATTCTAGGAATTTTCTTTTGAATCAAACAGCAAATTAGTAAACATAATTATTATCTTTGTCCTTCACGTTGGGAGAAAAAAATAGAGATTTTGGATTATTCTTTGTCCATTTGTTGATTCTTGAAAATAAGTGCACAAAGAATCTATATGTGGATTTTCTATTCTCCAAAATCACACTTTTGGATTCACATTTTAAGAAGCCATGCATAATACATAAATATACACTTTTAACTTGATTTCAGTTGATAATTATAATCTCCCATTTTAGATATGCATAAAAAAATAATTAAACTTATATAACTCTGAACAAGCTAAGTAAACACACATCTTACATGACACAATATATCCTATATAATATAATACAAAATCAATTCATTTATGTATTATACCTTCTTGAAATGAAAATCTTACGCAGATCGAATCAATTAATCAGAACTTCAATACGTGTATCGGACATTGATAAAAAAACCAAAAAGAAAAAATGTCCACCAAATCAATCCTATAGTAAGACATTATAGTCAAAGGAAAAATTTGCAATTCTCTACAAATTATTATATTATATAAAAAGGAAGAAGTGGAACTTTATGAAAAACACTAGGAAAATTTCCCTCATGTCAAAAAACCTAGCTCGTTGAATTTGCGAAATGATTTTTTCCTATATATTCCATTATTAATTAAGAATAGCAAAAAAAGTAGATTCATATAAAAATTTAAAATATTTTGAGGATAATATTCTCAATGTAAATTAAATGAAAACACTATATAAAACACCAAAAAATAGAGAAGAGGATTGGAATGAGATAGAAAAATATTACTGTGATAAAAAGTTTAAACTTTTAGTGTGTGAAGATGGCTTGTGACTTCTTGCCCCTTTTGCGTCTATTGTTGCTTCTGCATCGTCATTTAGCACCACAGGTTGATTAATCTGTGATCGATTCAATTTTAAAGTTTAATTTATCGGTTTGTAGATATGCTAAAATATTATAGAACCATCAAGTATTAACTTATCAGATATCAGTTTATCGGTTATTGATCGGTTATCGGTTTAACTGTTAAGATTTGACACAAAAAGATCAATGAAAATCACTTATAAACAAGGTAACAAACCAAATGAACCATTTACATGACTTGACAAATTTTGCATCTTTCTCAAAAGTATAAACACATACACATTGTAGAGTAATCAAGAGTTTGAGACAATTAGAAATAAAATATGAAAATAAACTCTAAGTTAAGAACTTTATATATCGAATGGTATAAAAATAATTTATTGTAATTTTTGATCGGGTTATTGGTTAATTAATCCGTTAAAAAAATACCTCAAACCGTTAAGAATAAATAATCCGATAATAAAAAAAATCTAAACTATTACCGAAACCGCTAAACCAATAAAATTTCATATCCAATTAACGTTGCTTAATAAAGAGGAAGAGCCAGAGTCAAGTTTCATGTCCAACAAATTGCTTTATGTAAAATAATATTTTAATTTTTGTACTAGATAGAATCCATTCTTGTTTATTATTAATTAAAAGTTTAGTATTGTAGTACTATAAGATACTCATTATAATAAAGATTCGTGCAAAAACGTGTGGATTGATATATTCCAAAATTAACAAAAAAAAAATGTCCCATACAAATTGAGACTTTAATTTAGTATAAATGAGGTTTGATTCTAAAGGACATTTTTAATGGATGCAAACTCTTTCTAAAATTATAGTACTAAGTGTATGCATGTGCAAATTGAGTTATTATTTTAATGAAAAACATAGATAACTATTACTTACATATTAGATTTAAATGTTTCAATACAAAAGTTGAATAGTAAAAACAATTGATAGAAAATTACCTAATAAAAAATAAAGAGAAGAAAATAATAAAAGAGATTAAAAGGTATCCTATAATTAGCAACGATTAAGCTATTACCATTAATAAATTACTGTTAAAAATCATTTTTAATGTAGTGTATGTTCCCCTCCTTGATTAAACTAATAAACTATTCAATCTTTTTTTACTTGTGCAAGTCTATTCGATAAAAAAATCTTCCAATAATAGCCTTATTGAATTATCCTTTTTCGATCCACATCAACATTTCGTATAGAAGAATATGACTAAATATGGGTTGAACGCTCCTCTCTAGATAAAAAGTAGAACGACATCACTGTATCTCTATGAGTTTGAAAATCTAGCTTTTTACTTATTGAATTTTAATTTGAATTAATAACTAAAAGCATATAGATAGAATATTTTTATTCTAGACAAATTTGCCAAAACCCAATATATAAACTAGCATTTTGATGTTAATTTTGGCACTCAAAAAATATGGAATCCCATAGTGTGGAGAGAATTGAGACTCAAAATCAGATTCCACAAATTATGGAGCCTAGTAAAGGAACCTCTTTCTTTAGAACATGTTTCAATGGTATTAATGCATTATCAGGTAAACATCTCATTATTTGTTGTTGTTGTTGTTTTCAAGACATACAAAAGTAGAAATAAGTCATTATCACTTAGCTTATCAAAGATATGATCCAAGATAGGAGAATATGAAGGTCGTGAATTAAGGTAAAAGGTTAGTAATTAAAGTAGTCGTGCTGCCTAGTTTTCCTTACAAGTGGTATTAGTATTTTCTCTTACTACTTTCTTATATTGGTTACTTTTACCTGTTATTTCCTTTGTTTCGGCTATTGTATTATTTGTTGGTGTTACTGGCATACTCTTTTCTTTCTTGTTTTGTTATGCTTTACTTGAGTCGAGGGTCTATCGGAAACAACCTCTCTACCTTCAAAGGGTAGGGATAATGCTACATATATACACCAAATTCCTATATTTTTATTTGTAAAAGTGATTTTTTCAAAAAAAACAAACAAGAATATAGTTTTTAAATATATTTTAATTAGGAATAAGGTGTGTTTAAAAAGAAAAAAAAAATATATTTATTTTGAAAAAGGACAGTTTTGACCCATTTAGTAACTACAGGGCATTTTTGGACCCATAGGCATTATTGCATTAGGATTTCGGTGAAAGTTGGACGTTGTGCAAAGGCATTGGTTACCCCTCTCATTATTCCATTCTTATCCAGAGTTTGTTGAGTTACACTTTTGTGATTATGCTGGAGGGGACAAGTCAAGAAGGACTAGTGTTGGATCGATGAAAACATTTGTTGAGTGGACTTGAATCTCCAATTAAAGAGAGCGAGATATCTATGCCTCAACCTGAAGAGATTTTATTTTGTAATCTTGTTATTTTGTAATTTTTTAATAACAAAAACTCTATCTAGCTAGATATATGTAGAAAGTTTATGTGGAATTGAAAGGCGTTTGGAGGAGTCAATGTAAATAGAGTCACACATTATGTAAATATCGTCCAATTGAATGATCTAAAGATTCACGTTTAATTTGTGTCCGATTTCGTTGACAACATCATTATGTATATTACGGACAGCCCAATACTATAATCATTGGTGAGTCTTCTTCTTGATCTTGCTCAGCTGGAGTTATTGTGTAACATCCGGCAATTTGAAATAACTATGAAGAAGCTTAGAATTGGAAATAGTTATCTTTTTGGAAAGAATTAAAAATCTGGAAAATTTGGTTAAGTATGGGAAAAGAGTGAGTTTTTGGTCAATTTTGAGCAGTCATAACTCCTAGCTCAGGATGATTTAGGTGTAGTTCCATTTATGTTTGCGAAGCTTGTGGAATGATCTTTCCAACGCCGTCGAGTTTGCTAGATTCTGAGTTCGTATGAGTGAGTTATGCCCTTTGGAAGTTGGGCTATTGGCACAGGGAAATCAGTCGGAAATTGTAAGGGTATTTTGGTCTTTTCCCTAACCAATTCTTTTGGTTATATTAGTGTGTTAGACTGATTTTTAGATCAGTTTTTCCCATTTTAAAGAGTGAGAGTGAGGGTTAGGGCTTTGAGAGAGAAGAGGAGAAGAAGAGGAGAAGGAGAAGAAGCAAGGTTCGTGGAGATCGTCGTGGATTTCGTTGGGGGTGATCCCTATTAAGGTATGTGAGATCATAGTGTTGGGTTGGCTCATCCCCCCACACGCCAAACGCTTTTTAATTCCGAGAAAAGATTGGTTGTGTTGTTGAAGTTTTGTGGTTGTGTGTTGAAGTTTGTGGTTGTGTTTGTTGAAGTTTGTGGTTGTGTTGTTGAAGTTCTTGTTGGTTTGGTGCATGTTCCCGGATGTAATTCTGAGTTGAATCTATTGTATATTGAGGGTTTTAATGATTCTAAGTGATTGGGGGAAGAAACCATTCGATTCTAGGCGAAATAGGGTGAGAAAATGAGAAAATAAACTTGCTGATTTTTCTGGGTTGGGGGCCTGGCGCAATGCGCCTGCCAGAGTGCCCCAAACCCACCTCTGAAGTTTAGGGCCATAGCGCCAGGGTCACCTGCCCCATCCAGTTTGTCGTCGGTTGCCCCGTTTGAGTTCATTTAAAGTGCACCTTCACTCCTTTTCGATTCTAACTACTCTAAGCTACTTCTAAACACCTAAAAATCATTCCTAACATGATCAAAATCTTGAATTCATAATTCAAATTCAAGGTAGAGTTGAGAGTATGTCTTGAGAATTCTTTCGAATATTCTAAAAAAAATCCCTTTGAGTCTTTTTTAGGAGTCTTCTACAATTTCTAGTAACTTGTTTCAAGACTCGAGCAAGTGAGTAAGAAAATGAGAAGTGTCGTATACATGAGTTCCATGTAGCTTGCACACCTTCGAGTCAAGTCGTTCATGCCCATAAATTTCTGCATGAACTCCATAAGTTGAGTATTTATGAGAGGAGTAATATCTCCATGTCCTAAGTCTTAAGTATTGAGCTCAATTTATGGTTATTGAAAACCTTGCATTGAGTCATTCATGTCCATAATTCGACATGAACCATATTTTAAGAAGTCTTTTACAAATGTATAAACCTTGTTTTAAGACTTAAGCTTTGAAGTTAAGTAAAGAGTATAGAGTTTCAAGTTAAGTCAAGAGTATAAAGTTGAGTTCATTTCTCAAAAGCTATTAGGGAACTAAGTATTCCCAAAGAAGTTTATAAATGTTTTTACATTTAAGATGAGAGGAAACTGAGATTTCCAAAAGAGTTTTGAGCAGTTTTGAGTACTATCTTTTTTACGAAAAAGATGAGTTTTGACAAAGAGTTTCTAAAACATGATTAGTATGACAATCGAGTATGCCATCAATGTTTAAACAGTATGGTCTCGAGCTATACCATCAATGTTTATGCAGTATGACTTCCCGATGTCATCAATGATCATATTAATATATGGTTTTGATATGCTCTTTTTAGAAAGAGTTTTCAAGAGCAATTACCTCTTTTAAGAGGGTAGCTTTGAGCAATTTTCTCAACTAAAGAAAGATGTGTTTAAAACACTTATGAGCTAAAGTATTTTTGGGAGTAGTCATGAGCACCGAGTTGGGGACACGAGTTCATATAAACTCCACTCTCCATAAGAACCATGTAACCAAACATGGGATTTAACGGGTCATACTTTTTAGATGATTACGAAAGTTAAGCTAGTGGATCCACTAAGCAAAAGTTAAAGTAAGGTCCTATATCATGGCAAGGTATAGGATGGTCCTCGGGTAACGTGAGGTAAAACGTTGTATCATCACTAGGGCTCATAGTGGTGGTTATCGGTTAGAGAAACTCCCACAGTAGAAAGTGCATGGTTCCTCGAGGGGTTCTGCTTAGTATGAATAGGGGTATGGAACTTCATTCATGCATTGCACAGGTAGACTTTGAGAGGAAGCATGGTATTTTATGATATTATAAATATGATTTTGACGTCATGTTTTAAATAGTTTTACAAGCTTTATATATATATTACACGTGTCTTATTGCTTTATATTGAGTTCAGTTGTTCATGAGTTGATCAGAGCCAAGGTAAGTTCTCTTTTGTATTCCTTTCAAGCTTAAGTTGTTGTTTAGCGGTCCAGCTCGCATACTCGTACATTCCATGTGCTGATGTCAGTTGGCCTGCATCTTTTTATGAAGCAGACGCAGGTACCCAGGATCAGCATCCAGCACGCCGTTAGTCCAGTTGAGCACTCCAGAGTCAGTGGTGAGCCTCCTTGCTTTCTGGAGGACTCGGTTATTTTGTTCTCTTAGTTTTGTTTTATTAGGATGTTGTGGGGTCTGTCCCAACATCCATCTCAGTATTTTAGAGGCTTCATAGACAGTCAGTCAGTTAGTTTTTGAGTCTCTCATCTATGTATATATATATAAATATTCTATTTTGAGACTCGAGTTGCCTTTTTTGGCCATATTTTATCAGTTGGGTTGTTTTATGACGTTTCATTGCATTGAGTTATTCTGTTGAGTTAAGTTTCCGCTGAGTTAAGAAAGCCAGGCCAAGGGTTCTCTTGGGGGCCAGCATGGTCTTCGAGTGCCGGCCACGTCCAGGGTGTAGGCTCAGGGCGTGACATATTGCTTGTGGTACCCTATCAATATTTTGAGTGGCAATCCACTTCGTAACCCATAATTTCCTTGGTATGTCTATTCTCAAGTGTATCAAATTGTTTATGCATCCAACAAGATGATTGTGAGAGAAATTTAAGTGACACAATATTTGTTGTTGTGGGATTGTTCCCTCTAAATTATTGCTTCTCAAATCTAGCACTTTCAATGTTTTTCAGATTGCAGATCAGATATATAGCTGAAGCAATATATAGGACCTTCCAGGTTATAATTTTGTTTAAGAATAATGTTTCCACACAAAGTGTTTGTTATACTCATGTCCAAGTTAGATGTCTAAATGATTCAGGTATCCTACGCCAGTAAAAAAAGAATCGTAACAACAACAAAATAATGTGATCTAACCAACGCGGGCTTCAAGGAAATGAACAGGCAGCTATGTCTAGTTATGTTCCCTTTTCATCCATTCATTCCCAAGTTGTCATTCTCAAAATACCCCTTCTACTAAACAACTAAACATTCCAACTTCGAGAATGCACATCTAAACACCTCAACGTTGACATAATATTACGAGAGGTGTCTAGATGATCATTTTGTAAGTTGGAGTGTTTAGTTAAGGTGTATTCTATCCATATCTAAGATGCTATGCGCGCCAATTTCAAGTTAGTCAATGGAACTTACTTGTTTCATGTTTCGTAGATTACAACTTCAACACGAAAGTCACACACTTTAGAAGAATCAAATAATACATAAGATCTCATGGTAATGAAAAGCACGCATGCATACAATATCTCATCCGTTATAATAAAGAACACAAGTACTAATAGCTAGCACTGTTCAGACTTGATAAACAATTATTAACGACAATCTTATCAATAAACGAAAATGGATATAGAGAAACCGCGTTGGAAGAATGCCAGATGTCTTTAAGATCAGTTCTAAGCCTTTACAGGTTCTCTCTGAAAAGAACATATATTGTATATGTTAAAAGTAATATAGGATGAAAAAATAACATTTCTAAAAGGAATTTTTTATGTACGAAAGAAGTTGATGAATTCGTGTTCATACTCACATTCTCTAGACCATCTACCTTGGAAGCACAAGATCATGAATTTTGCAAATAGAATTATCAAAAGGTATTACCAAGCTACTGGAAATTAACTCATTCACTACTTCTTCTGCACTTTTCATCTCAATCTGCTCCACAAGTCGTTGAACAATCAACAAATCTTTCAACTCAAAGATCCATATATCTTCGTCCTTTGGATAATTTGCAAGGCAAACCAAACACGGCTTTACTTGATCTGACAAATGGTCATAACAAATCCCACTTTTGGAAGGTAAAGCATTCCCTACCAAAGGTGACTACATAACTCAAGACTTGAACTCGAGACCTTTGATAAGGATAAAGAAATACTTACTAGTCATAGATGTTTAGTATTTCAAACTCATATCTCTCTCAATAGAATCACTTCCATGGATAACATTCCTGCACAATTACAAACATTTGATAGGGTAAACATACTAAATTTACTTAGGTCATCTCAAATAGCATCAATAGTACATAAGAGTTGTGGAACAGTAAGATAACAGTTGCACCTATCAAATCGAACTATTTCTTGGCAACTTGGACAACTTATAACGATGTTTGTCCCACATATTACTAGGAAGATCGGGATAAAAGAAAATGTGAACTTGGCACAAATGATATTTTGTGATTCAGTATTCAGCATCAAGTTCTCTTAGAATTTCTGTTCCTGTTAAGGAAAAGATCTACGCTTTCAATGAACAATAAACAACAGTATAATCCCACAAGTGAAGGTCTGGAAAGGGTAGAGTATACGCAGATCTTACCCTTACCTTGATAGGTAGAGATGCAATTATCGATAGATCCTTAGCTCAAGGAAAGCAAACACATAACATTTATGAAGACATAAGCAGAGTAACAGCAACATGATAGTAAGAAAATAGAGGCATAAGAGACGAGTAGTAATAGAAAACTAAGAATGAGATATACAGAAATAGTATCAGTGCTTTCAATGACTGAGCAATCAATATCAGTGATTATCTTCCTACCAGTAGTTGTATCGATTCACTTCGTATCAGTGTATTAATTTGTTCTGATACAAAGCGAACATATACAACTAATATAAAGCGAATTTATTAACTGTATAGCAAGTTTTTAAAGTAAAACTATTACTACATTTGATAATTAGCCAAATTATCGTTGTGATTGATAATTAAGACAAAAAGTACCATTATTTTCAAAATTTTGTCTAATTTTATTTTCAAGTTCTTGTTGAGCCTAAAATGAACTCGGGTTGATCAATTAAGCATTGGGCCTAAAGTATTACTAAATGATGGATCAAACCTAATAAGTGTTCTGCTTTATGCTTAACGGAGTAAGTGATAAATACTCATACATTCTTGTTAAATATAAAGTCATTCATCTATCGATGATTTTGGAGGGTCACCTGTGAAACATATATTCAGAGAAGTCAACATCGTAACTGATCATATATTATTAAAAGTGGGAAGCATCAAAGTACAATGTTGGATTACCATTTTATCCCTGTATTAAATAAAAATATTATAAAATATTTAATTAACAAAATATTAAATAGTAATCATATCACATATTATATTGTACTTAAAATATATATTTTTACATAAAATATATACATTTAAAAGACAATTATTACTTCTTACTTCTTAGTACTTATCATATAGTTTATGTTGTTTGATTGATGTTTAAGATTGATTTTGATCTCTGATTTAAAATAAAATTTTTAATTTTGTGTCAATAGCTTATGAGATGATTTTTTTTTTGTTGCAGGGAAAATCAATTGATGAGATGCTTCTGTCTCAATCATAGAACTGTACTTTGAGTTGTGCCAATACTAATGGGGTAAGTGACATTTCCTTCTAACATAATTTTTTTGTTAGCACAATATTCTTTGTTTGGTTTTTATTTTATTTTGTCAATAGTAGGTCAAATTTATTGAATTTTCATATGCAGATTCATGTGATTTATTTGTGTGTAAAGCTAATTAAGTATTGAATTTTGATATTAACCGTCACAACCCAATAAAAGTAAAAAATGTATTTATGAGCTATGGCATGTTGAGTGATTTGATATTCATTGCCTATTTGGCTTCACTTTCTTTGTCTGAATTTAATTTTTTTAATGGAGCTTTCATCCAAAAAGAAAGAAGGGAGGATAACAACCCATGTTAAGAACGAAAGGAATGAATACAATATCATATTTTGGTTATTTTTCTCATGAAATTATATTAACTTTCTTTGCTTTAATTTTAGTTGATTATTTTAGTTATTTGA
>JAJONZ010022679.1:0-11571 GCA_029582445.1 Solanum paucissectum
CGAGCAGAGAAACCAAAGTGAAGTCCTTTAGCCATATCTCTATCATACAAAGCTCTCATTCCAGGATCCGATAACGTTTCATAAGCTTCCTGCACTCTTATAAATCTCTGTGTATACTCTTCAGCCCGATCCGGAGGTGAAACATCCGGGTGATACTTCCTTGCTAATTGCTTGTACGCTTGCTTGATTTCCAACAACGATCCAGTTTCCGGTATACCCAGAAGATCGTAAAAGCTCTTATCCGTGTCGGTATATGAAACGACATCGTTTAGGTTCGATTTAGGTTTGAATGACACGAATTTTGTCTTCAAAACTCCATGATTCGAAGGATAATTAAGAAAAAATAGACGACGATTTGGAGAAATTGTTGGTGGGTGGGTGGAGAATAGGGGAAAGCGAGGTTCGCTTGTAGGGATTACGCCATGGGAGTTGCAACACATCTTCCTCTCTTTTGATTGCAGATTTTGGCTTAAACTTTTTTTAGTGTGTTTTCTTTGGGTTTGATCCACATACGTGTATCTATATATATATTTATATATAGAGAGATGATCCGGATACAGAATGCAGAAACAAAAGGACACTATTGTCATTTTGGAGTAGGAAAAGGATGTTTAACTATATGTGGCAACTAAGAGAGTTGGATTGGACGGATCAAAATTAATTGAGTTAATAAATGAGATCATAACTAATAATTAGGAATGTCAAATAGACGGATTTGATTGAAATTTGTGATGTTAAAATTGATTGAAATAGAAATTGAATTGGGTTGGGTCCTTATTCGCTCAAGTTATTTTGGGCTCAAATGGATTGGGCCTTGGCCCATCCAATTTAACCCGCTTAATGTCAATAATAAATAGAAAAAATTACAAGAATATACTATTTAAGAACTTAATTAACAATATATGTATATACTCCTTTTTATTTACAAAATTAGGTTTTTAATTACATAAATGACAAAATATTTAATTTTAATTTTAATTTTTTATTTATATATATTATTTTCTGATTTGTTTCCATCTTTGGGGGTTATATGCTAAATTTATGGGATTGATAATTATTGTTTACTTTTTGGCTTTCCAACTATAATTAAACTTTTTTTTTTTGACTATATATTGAATTTCTGATTTAAAAAAAATATATTTTAGTATCCGGTTTTTTTTGGGGGGGGGGGTTATGTGCGAAATTTATGGGATTGATAACTATTATTTATTTTTTGGCTTTCCAACTATAATTATACTCTGTTATATTATTTTTTTGTCCATATATTGAATTTTTGATTTTTTTTTGTTATATATATTTCAAATTATTTCTTTTTTTGGGAGGTTATGTGCTAAATTATGGAATTGATATTATTGTTTACTGGCTTTCCAATCATAATTATACTCTTTTATATTATTTTGGCTCCTATTGATTTTTCTCTCTCTTAATTTTTTATTCAATCAAATCAAATTATTAATTGTAGCCTTATCTCACATCTTTAATATTGTTTCATACAAATATAGTTTTCCTTTATTGTAACCAAATTTTAATATTTTTTTTCTGAAATTTTGAAAGTTATCTTCATTATTTTTTTGACAAAATATTTTAATTTGTTATGGTATGACTTAAATAACCATGTGATTCTAGAAAGTTTAATATAGTAATTAAAAACTTGCATATTATATAGATTTTGTACAACTTTGGTGTTAAGTCTTACATAATATGTTAATATTATATTACATCTCAATTTATACCATATAATATATCAAATTTGTGTAAAAATATATATATGTACCGTATAATATATATACCAATATTGTATCATCTGAAA
Source organism: Solanum paucissectum (assembly GCA_029582445.1). Taxonomy (NCBI): domain Eukaryota; kingdom Viridiplantae; phylum Streptophyta; class Magnoliopsida; order Solanales; family Solanaceae; genus Solanum; species Solanum paucissectum. Next base: position 1,811 of record JAJONZ010022679.1, read on the forward strand.
TATCAAAATTATACCAACATTGTATCATCTAAAATATCAAAATTATACCAATCTTGTATCATCTAAAATATCAAAATTATATCAATATTATATCATGTGAAATGCAAATATTATAGCAACATATGCACCATCTAATAAACTGAACTTGTGATTTTGTCATATATTTTTTCTCAAATTATCAGTTTATAACATAACGAAAATTATTATTTTGATAATATTATCTTTTAAAATCAACACTAGTACAAACTTGAAAATTTAAAATTACACTAGAACGATATGACACCATTCACGAATAACATTGAAAATTGCTAATATCAAAATTGTACCATATAATATACCTATAATTATTAAATTCTACCCCATATAATATACCAATCTAGTTGATATTTTGTGTCATTCTATTTTTTTTAAATGACATTTATACCACAAGGAAAACCAACATAAATAATAGGACTAACTATATCATATGATTAAATATGATTTTAATTTTTTTTAATAAACAACGTATAAAATTCAAAATCGCTAATATCATTCAATTAGATTCTGAAGAAGAAAAAAACGTGTAATAAATAAAAATTAACTCAACAATATTAATCCTCATATGGTTATTTGATACAAGTTTTCTTGTTAAGGTCATCTATAGGCTATAACACATTTTCTAAAATTTACTTTAGACCTCTTGAACTTTTTTGCTTTTCATTGATATTTGCGTCATATATCAGTCCTTCAATCTTAAAATCCACATACTTTTCCACCAATACATTTCAACAAAAAAAGTTAAAGAACCTCAAAAAAAATTCATAACTCACTAAAAGGAAGACCCATTTCTTTTTTGGGGAACTATTAAATTTTTTAGATGAATTTGAACAAAAACTACAGGAATAGATCAAGATAAGATTAAAAAAAATAAAAAATTGTAAAGGGACTAAAAAAAATAAAAAATCATTTGAATTAGCATTACAAAAAAAAAGGAAAAAAATCTTGAGAAGAAAGACATAAGTACAGCTATTTTCAAAATTCAAGAAAAATACAAAAAAAATTGTATATAAAACAAAAGATTAAGATTAAAAAAATAATTTTAAAACATTAACTATGCATGTGGCAACGCGTGTATATCACCCCCTTAATACATACGTGGGTATGACATATTAAATAGGTATATATTCTATTTTAAATTAGTTGAGAGGTGTCATAGGACCTCCGCAAAGTTGGAGTGTGTAATAGCAATTTCGGCCATAGTTGAGGTGTGTAATTTGAACCATTTTTTCTAATATTTATACATTATAACAAGGAAAAGCTACATAATGTCACGATCCAACCCACTGGGCCGTGCGGGCACCCACTCTAACACCTAAGTAGGAGAACCCTCATACCCAGAAAGTTTAAACATGCGGAAAATTAACAAAAGACAGATATAAATGGAAGACATAAATCTTTATAAATGAAAATCTCTTTAAATAAATACTAGTTAAGACTTGTAAAGTAATTAACACCCCCAAGAATCGAGTCTAAACAGGTACAAGAGCTACTAAGAGTACAACTGGACAAGATAAATAAAAGACACAGCTCCCACCACGCGGAAGGAAGAATAGAAGCTGCTGGAGAATTTCTTCGTCTTCACCTAATGAAACATCACAGACCTGCATCAAGACTATGTCAAAAGACATAGCAAGAGTAGTATCAGAACAAACACACGTACTGGTAGGCATCATCAGTCAACCCAACTCCCACCGCATAATATAAGGAAACAACTAGTACAATTATGCAATAAACTCCTCGTTTCTCCACCTTTTCCCTCTCTTAAAATACCTCTAAGTTACACCAGTACTCTGATTACTAACCACTTTCTCGATCCACCTACTTACCAGATTCTTGATCATAGCCTAACCGTTCTAACACATTAACGAATCCCCAATTACACCTACCAGCATTCCAACTAACCACTCACTTCGTACCCTTACTTCCTCGTCACATTACTCAACCATGGTCACATAGTACACTACCTCAAACTTCCTTACCACTAAACCTAAACTCTTTTCCCAAGGTGAAGTCCACCTATGCATATTTCATCGCATACACTACCTCTACTTCCCGCAATTACGACACACGAACAACTCTTACTATCCATCTATCGCCCCTTGAACACTTTACCCTTCCATTATACCCAACAAGTTCGCTTAACACACAAAACAATCAAATATAAGCCAATACAATAATATACCCTCTAAGTGCAACATCTATAAGTCAACGCCACCATATAATCACAAGCATATATTGAACATATACAATATCATCAACATATACGATTGTGCAAATCATTGGTCCTCTCATGAACCCAAACCCAAACAGTGAGCATATCAAAACGTGGTACCCAATCCAATGATTATGCCGAAACGTGGCAATCGATCCCATAATTATGCCGGAACGTGGCAATCGATCCAAGTTAGTTATGCCGGAACGTGGCAACCGATCCATTCAACACACCACAATCACAATCACAAGTATATCCTCAAGATCATACAATTAAGTCATGATTTCATGGTAACCATCATTCATCTACCTCACTACAACAAGTGTGATCAATAATGCAACATTCATATACATACATGTATCATAATGAAGCAAGAACAAGCATACATCACACAATCATAGAATCACACCCATAACCTACAATGGATTTACTCATCACGCACATCATGCAAACCCTAATTCGATCATACTCAGCCCTATTTCATTGTCTAAGTCTTTTTTTCTAGGGTTTAAATCATAGATCATTCGGTGCACGAAGGACTACGCATAAATCCTACCATCGATTTACATATATTACGCAGGGAGCACATATTTAAACTACTCAATTCATAAAAACCTAGCCTACCTGAGCGCCAAGCAGTTGCACAGAGTTATTGACTTCGATTCCTATTTTCCGGGCTTCGTGACGGTGATTTTGGCCAAGAATCCGCAAGATATCGCCATCATCACGCTAGAAATCTCTCTCTCCCTTCTTCCCAAGCTTGCAACAACTTTCTGGGGTTTTCTAAGGTGTTTTATGACTAAATTAGGTATTTTAGGAAGATGAAAAAAAATAGGATTTCACGTTATTTAAGTTCTGTCTCGCCTATCCCGCTCTGGTGCCAACTTACCCCGCCCTGGAGCTGCCGCCCTAGCGGCATCTGGCCCGCTATGGTGGGACAATGCCCTAAATTTTTCTGGATTTTTGTTTCTCCTAAATAATGACGGTTCGGGTCGTTACACATAAATAGACCATAAAATTCAAAATAATTACTTGTTCACACCCAAATCCAAAGTTATTCAATAAAAATACCCATTCTCTCAAAAAAAAAAATTACAGCCCATACCCCCATTCATTAAGGCTGATAATTTTTGCTTAATTTATACTAATTCAGTATCATATATTGTATTGGGATCATTAAGGCTGGTCATTTCGTTTAACTGATACTAAATCAGTATATATATACTGTATTGGTATCATTAGGATTTCTTGTTCAGAAATTACTCATTAGTCATTGGTACTATAAGAGTATATGTATAGTGTTGTGGTATTAGAAAAGTTTTTTGTTCAGAAATTATTCCGTAGTCAATGATACTATAAGAGTATATGTATATTGTTATGGTATCATTAAGATTTCTTGTTTAGAAATTACTCATTAGTTAATAATATTGTTTGGCCAGAATTTGGCCAGAAATTTTAAAAAACTATAATATCTTTTTTTATTTTAAAATAAACTGATCTTTTTTCCATTTTTTAGTTAAAATGTATTAAAGTTAAAAGGATAAAAATGTTCAAAAAGGTAAAATAACATGGTAAAATACCATTCTGGCCAAATTTTCTGGCCAAAAAGATTTTTCCATAGATATGGTATCATTAAGGTTTCTTGTTCAGAAACTATTCATTGGTCAATGATACTATAAGAGTATATATACTCTTTTATAGTACTATTGACTAATGAGTAATTTATGAACAAGAAACCTTAATGACACCAATAGAGTATATATATACTGATTTAGTATCAATTAAGCGAATTATCAGCCTTAATGATACCAAACAATATATAATACCGATTTAGTATCAGTTAAGCGAAATTAGTTTGGGTATATAGTGTAATTATTTAATGGGTATAAATGTAAAGGGATATATATTTGTAATTATTTTGCTTTTATGGAATATTTGCTTAGTTTTCCCTTATAACAATTCATATTTCTCTTTTTTAATGAGCTAATTCTTTTTTCAATATAATTTTTTAAAGCAATATTAAAATTTAGATATGAGATTCTCATCATATTTTAAATTTATTAGATAGTAGATTTTGAATATTAGATGATTAAATTTTAACAAAAAATCTCGATAATTGAATAGCCAATAGTGTATAATTAACTATTTCACAAACCATATGATATGGCCAAAATAACAAAGAATCAAAGGAGGAGAAAACAGAGGCAAAGTGTGCTGCCAACAGTTTCCTAGGGGTGTAAAAAGTGACTTGAAGTCAGCGAACAGAAGAAGACAGTCGTTCTTATTAAAAATATATATTTTCAACACTTTCTTCATTTTTATTTATATATCGTCTTTATGAAAAATAAATATTTTTTAATATTTGTCATTTCACAAAATCAATACATAAATAATACTATTCTTCCTATTTTACCCTTGAGAATTATCCGTCTTGAAAGTATGAATTTGACCAACATAAAAAAATTAAATGATTAATTCATGTTCATTGATCAATTTAATTAATCAAAATAAATTTATTTATGTTCATTATTTAAAAGTTAATTTCAAGAGATCACTAAATAAGGGTACAATGATAAACTTACCTAGTTTGTTTAGTGACATGAAATCTAAAATAATGACATATAAATAGAAATGGAGGAAGTATTTTTACTATTTTTTTTAAAATATTTATATTTGATAAGTAAACTAAAAATATTATTCTAAAAACATTTATACATAGTTTAGATAAATAATATTAGAAGTGCGTGGTGGGGTGAGTGTATGGGGCAGGTGAAATATCATTTATGTAACTTTTTTTTTTTACATTTACTATAAATGTCATTTTAAGAAACTTTTAAGAAAAAGTACCTTTTTAAAATTTGGATTAATCGAACGTAATAAAATGATGACACAACTTAAATTAATTACTTATTGATTATTTTAAATTTTGCATTCAAGAAAGTCATTTAATTCAAACTATAAACTTCTAATTAAGAATGAGTACTACATTTTATCCCATCACAATATTTTTTAAGGAAATTGGAATAGAAAAAATATAAAAAAATAATTATAAAGAGTGAAGTGGAATCTTCATTGCGATGATAAAATATGAATGGGTTCTACCAAATTTGACTTGGAAATTTCAAAGTTAAGTTGGTATGGCCAGGATAATTTTTTTGGAACAATTTTCTAGAGATATTTTTGAAGATTTTTTTTTATTCGTTTATTTAACTTAGAAATTCAGTCAATGAGTTCCACCTTTTTATATATTTATTTTATCGTTCTTCACTTAAATATCTAACTTAAATATTATTGTTCTCTTAAATATCTAACTTTCTTACTAAAAAAATAGATAAATATCTAACTTTTTTACTATAAAAAGTAGATAAATATCTAATTTAAATATTATTGTTCTCTTAAATATCTAACTTTTTTACTAAAAAAATAGATAAATATCTAACTTTTTTACTATAGAAAGTAGATAACTATCTAATTTAAATATAATTATTCTCTTAAATATCTAACTATTTTACTATAAAAAGTATATCTAATGGCTAATGCACGTGCTATATAAGCATATATACATGCATGGTCAAACATTACTAAACATTAGCGTTTACATCGAATTAATAAGAGAAAATACATAATAAAAAAAAATTTAAACTTGGCAGGATAACTTACTTTAACCCTTTAACTTTACAGATAATTATTTTCCCCCCTAATCTCATTTGAAATGAATTTAATATCACCTTAAGATTATAATATCAGTCTCACAGTGGCAAGTGCATCTCACACGCTCCATGTCATCGACACATCAGCGCCACATCGCTGCCACGCTAGTGCCACCTTGAAACTTATTTAAATTTTAATTTTTTAGTTCTTCTTTTATTTCTTTTTATTTATTAACAATTTTAGAAAGAAAAAAATTAGAAAAAAATGAGGATTAATCTTACATTAAAAAAAAATTCAAGTTCACCACCATTAATACAAACACTGCCTTAAATAGTGATTTTGAAGCAACAATTTTCAACACTAACAATCTTCTCTTTTCAATTTTCAAAATTAGTGATGTCAATTTTGATTCATATCTTAAAAAAAAGAAGATCCTCTTCTTAAAATCGAAAATTAATATGAGTGAAAAATCAAAAGTAAAGAAAAAAAATGGTGGGGATTCAACGATGAAGGAGAAAAAGACGAGAAAGATGACGGTTGAAAGAGGGGAGGTTTGGAGTAGGAGAAAGAGGGTGGGGGTGTGGGGTTCGAAGAAGGAAAATGGGGTGGGGAGTTTTGAAGAAGGACAAAGAGAGGGTGAGGGGGTGTTTCGAGTAAGAAGAATGGGGTGGTTGAAGGTGGCAGGGGGTGGTGGGTTGTGAGGAAGAAGAAAGTGTGGGGTTGCTAGTAGCTAAGGGTGGGGTGGGGGGGTGTGAGTAAGATGAAGAATGAAAAAGGATGGCTGAAAAGAAAAAAAAATGGACCCACTTATCTTTTTCCTTTTTAATTTTTTGCCAAACGTGTTTGCATTTTTTTTACTTGTCATGTCAGCTATTTGGGTGCATTTAAATTCACTTGATACGAGATTAGGGGTAAAGAATTATCCGTAAAGTTAAAATGTTAAAGTAAGTTCTCCTCCCAAGTTTAGGGTTTATTTTATGTATTTTCTCAATTAATAAATACAGTAGACATTGAAAATTTGTGGGGCTCTACAAGACGTAATCAATTCTAATTAGAACTCTATAAAAAAAATATTCGGTTCCAGTTAGATTTCTTGGAGGCTACTCTAACCCTAAACCCTATAGCTTATGCTTATATAAAGGGTATTGTATTCTCTTAAAGAGACATCTCAAATATTACACAAATTAATGAAATATTCATAAAGAGATGAAATCCAAATCATTCTAGTTGGAGAAATACGCCAACCCTCGAATCATGGAGTAAGAATCAAGGGAGGAACAAAATTGTACCTACATATTTATCAATAAAGTTATGTTTCTTCATATTTTATTTGTAATTGTAATTTACTTTTTATCACTTCAAAAATTGCTGCAAACAAATGGATATATGATATATATTTATAAATAATATATATTCACTTAATTATAATTAATTAATATATATTCTCGCTCCATTAAATCTCTTAATCATGATACGTTAATCTGATTTAGTACAACTAAACACCCATGCACGTAGCTCGTACGAAGCAAGTATAGATTAATTATTTAGTTTGTACCAAACTTCAATTACCGTAATTGTGATAGAATATGACATGAATATCTTTCAATACGTAATATACAATTTGGTTATGGGAAAGCTCATTTAACTAACAAAAATAGCATGTGGTATCTTTTATCTCATAAGAAAGGTTATGGATTAATTTTATATTTTTTCTGTCAACGTCGTCTCAGTCATGGTCATCGCAACGAACTTGTCGATTTACATTACCTTATAGGTACTAGTACGTATTCGAAAAATAGCGATTATGAATTTGTCGAAGAATTTTTTTCTAAAAAAAATAAATAATAAGCGAACAAAATTACTTTTTTTTATATATATTAGAAAAGTCGTTTGACTTTTGCTATTTCATTTTTAATAACGCAACACTTATATACATTGACCTTTTAATAACGCAACACTTTACACTATTCCTCAACGTACATGCACTACCGCCTTTTTATCCATTTATGTTTAAAGACGTGAAAATTTCGTAATCTTGTTATAATAAGTTAATAACTATTCGTTTTAATGATATTTCGCTATACTTATATGATTTTCTTCAGAATTATTATTTTTATTTATAATAACAATGCCATTTAAAATAAAATATTAAATGACCCTTTTTACTAGATCCATTTTAAATAATAATAATTATATAGAAAATTGAGAAATAAGATTTATTTCTATAAGATATAGGGAATCATCCTCGTTTGGATTGCTATGACAGTGAGGTGGATAATCAAGCGTCTTTTGGTTACTAGTTAAATTTATACATATATTAGTAACGTGAAAATTAGTTATGAAGAGTTTAATTATTCATACATTATTTATTCCATCTGCTATCCTACATAAAATAATATAAAGATTTCTCATAACTAATTATATATATATATATATATAAAAAAATTATGTGAGAGTATAAACGAATAACTGAACACGATATATATATTTGGTGTGTTAAATTTTATATGTAGCTAGCGCCTAAAACACTATCAAACATTCTATGCTAATTTAAATACACAAATAATTCACTTTTCTAACCAACGGCCAAATGACCCCTCACAACTTGAAGAAATTGTTAATTTAGAAAAATTCAACTAATCAAAGATATGACTATTAGTTTTATATAATTTATAGATTCATTTCACCTAATCACATTTAGTATTTTATATCATTATTGTACAATAATCACAAATTTTTCAATTCCATCCATACCTTTTCCCTTGATATCTTAATATACTTGTCAATTTAGGAAGAAAAGAAAACAATATATTAGTCCCTCGTTTTATTAAAAAATTTAGGATACTATATAGTCTATACTAAGTCATTGTCATTAAAAATTACTCTAATTATGCTCGGTTATCAATTTGGATTACAAAAATCACAATTCAATTAACCTCATATTTCCTCTATTTCAAAATATTTATCGTTCTTATTAAACATATTTATGTCAAAATATTTGTCATTTTAAAAGTTCACGACAAATTATACCCCCCTTCATTTTTACTACTTGCCATGTATATCTAAAATAAAAGTTTGTTTTTACTTATCCAGTTTAAAAAGTCAAAAAATAACTTATCATTTTATGTATTTATATTTACCTTTATTATTAAGTACTATTCATTTTTCGATTTATTTTTTCAAAATATTCAATTTATTATATTCAAATGGATATACTACTTGAAAGGTGTGTCCAGTCAAGAATGAATAGAGAAGGTCGTAATGTTTTTGAAGACGATATATCTCAATTATGACACATAATAAAGTAAATATTCGATGAATATATATATTATAAAACATTAAAAATGATAAAATAATTGAACGTTTTTTTAATTAATATTTTCTTAAAAGCATGTAAATAAAAAACACGATTAAATATTTTGAGACGGAGAGAGTAGCTCTCTAGCTACTCAAAAGCCATGTTAATTTAACATTTCGAGATTTGTACGAGTAAAACTTAACTTTCTCGACATTTATTTTAACGCCATGATATTGATATCCTTATTTTATTAATTCTTTTGATTCGTTTTATCTTGATAGATTTGTTTATATGATATGCAATATTATTCTTAATAAAAAAAGTGAATAATATATATTTACGATCACAAGTCGAATTGAATAACAAACATTTGAATATTGAAATTGTCTTATACTGTATGATTAATAATTAACCAATCAAGCCTATAAAACGGCTTATGCTTCTCTCTAAATTACTTTTTTTAAAAAATAATATTTTAATAAATAAATTGATTTAGAAATTTAGCTGAACAGATTATTAATAAATATCAATCCCAAGTCGAGTTAATATCAATTGGTTGTT
>JAJONZ010022685.1:0-14960 GCA_029582445.1 Solanum paucissectum
AGGGTAAATTTCTTAAATGATCACTAGCTTAATTGAATAGTAAAATCACTTATTTATTGTCATGTAAATAATATCACACCAATATATAGGAAAACAATTTCAACACTAATCTCAACTTATTCAATTCCAGAATCATCTATGAGTATTTTTAAGAAACTTATTTTCCATAAAATATTTTTCTCCGTACCAAAAACATTCTCTAATGTATTATGACTGTTCTTATAGGCCATTAAAATAGTTCCAACAAAAAGCAATTTGCTATTAGCTACTCAATTTGGTCCAATCATTTTTAATCTGTCAATCAATCCTATTTGGAAAAAGCCATAATTGTGGTTCATATTGAAAGGAATAATTGTATTTTTATTAAGAGTGATGTCCGATTCAATTTGTGCACACCTAGATAGCCTATTGAAACTTGCTACATCCTATGAGCACAGAAAAGTAGGCAGCAAATTACTCGATCCACCAAATGCTTTAGTCAAGTCGAAAGAAATTACCTAGGGTGGTGGCTAGCTCTAACATCATAGTTTCAACCCACGAAACCAAACCCCAAAAAACACTATTGAGGTGGGAGACACCGACCCCGAGGCTATATAATCAGCAGGTGACCTGCTAAATCAGTTTACCCTGAAGTATAGAAATTAAAAATAATGAAAAAATGCTTTAGTGGAAACTTAAAATAAAGAGATTTAAAACAATGAAAAAGGGTTTTAGTTGAAACTTAAAATAAAAACAATGAAAAAAGGCTTTAGTTGGATTTGAACCCTGATCTCAAGGGTGGTATTTGTAGCTTGTGAAGAGGTTATTCCTATGTTTTTCATGAGTGCACTGTTAAATCATAATTTTCTGGCTAATATTAAATTTATTTTTTAAGGAATAAAAAAACTCAAATCAATTTTTTTATACAAGTTTTTGTAGCAAACATAGTTTGCCACATCATTTGGAAAACGTATTTAATCTCTTTTGGTAGTAAATAGTAATAATAGACTAATTGTAAATTAGTAATACTCCCTTTGTCAATCAAATAGAAAGCATGGTTCGATTTGTTATTAACCGTAGATTATAAAATTAAAGTGATAAAACTCTAATCGATTTTGAAATCATAAATATTTTTAATTTATTTCAACTAAAGAAAGATTTAAGAAGCAAAAATTTAGTCAATTTTAAAGTACTAAATATTAAGAGTTCTTACCTATTACGAATAAATAAAAGATTTTTTTCTATTGTACAATCTTTTAAATAAAAAGTAAAATGTTCAATCAATATTTCAAAAAATCTTCAAGCTTTCCATAGACATAGTTAAGTGTACATGCAAAACACGTGTGTATCACGTTAATTAAATAACCTCAAACTTACAAGATAAAAAATATCCTTAAAAATATGTTCCTCTTTAATTTTAAGTATATTCTTCTTTTAAGATTAAAAAAAATGTATCTTATGCTAAGAGGAAGGTAAAAGTGTACTTTGAAAATGTTCTAGTTCTATTGATAACTAGTAAACGTATTCCGCGTTGTGCGGATATTTTAAAATTTAGAAATAAATAATATGAATTATTATTGAGTAACAAAAGTACATGTATAATCATATATAATATTTTAATATTATATATACAATTAATGTTGACAAAAATTTACCCTAATATATGTGCAATCGAAGAATTTCTTGGGAATCCTACAAGATGATACGTTCTTCAAAAACACTAAACAACTTGTGCTAATTAATTAAATTTTAAATTTATAGATCAATCTAAAACCTAGTATTAAAATTATTGACTATACTATTAGCTAAAATCTAAATATAATTTATAAAGTATGGTACAATCTCTTTAGCACACTCGTTTCTCGTTCAATCCTGCAAAATAAAACAATTTTCATTTAATCAAATAATTGCATAAAATAAGGATGTACAAAATAATGAATTCTGGTGATTAATTTAGAAAAAAAGTACTATAAGTAAATTAATTAATCTATACCACATAAAAATAAGTTATCAAATACTATATCACATAAAATAAATTATTTTTAGTGCAAAAAAAAACAAACTGAGAGATGAAAAAACGGATCATCTTCTATTCCTTTAATTTACTATAAATCTCTTCTTTTATTTTATAGATTTTTAGATTTGTTTAGATTTTTAGATTTGTTTAGATTTTAAATATGTTTTTGTTCTTTAGTAAATATGTATATCTTAACATAGTATTAAATTTTTTATATAAATAAGTAATTTATTATTTTTAATATTAATTAGCTAAAGTTAATAAATTATAAGTACCATCAACATGCTATTATCAAGAAAAAAGAATGTTGTTGAGATTAATAAGGTCAGTTTCAAACATCATCTCTTAAAGGAAAAGCAAAATATTTTTTTTCAAAAAAAAATGTTTAAAAAATTATGACAATTTTTCTTTTAATTATAAATTACAGATTTGTAATATTTAATACTCTATTTAAAATAAATAGAAATGCAACCATATGCACCGTAATTTCCCATAAAAATAGTATTTATTATTAAAAAATAAAATTAACTTAAAATATTCTTTATTTAAAAATAAACATTTATAAAAAATATATTACAAAATTATATTTTTCAAAAAAAATAATATATATGCATGTAATTTCAGTTAATTATTTTAAAATTAGTGAATCAGTTTAAAATAAGTTAGTGGGATTAGCTTTAAATTTATGTAAATATTGTTATCTTTTTAATTTTGAGTTGCATTAAAAGGAAGTAGTGGGTAAATTGATTAAAAAAATTCTACTTCCAATTTAAAATTCCATACTTCAAATAATTTTAATTTATAAATTAAAATTTAACAAAAAAGTAATATACTAAAAACAGTTAATTATAATTTAACAAAAAAAATATACAATAAAAACAAAACAAAGAGTTAGCAGAAACTCCTATTTAAAAACCCACTTTCCCTATATTCCTCTCCAGTTCACACTTTACTGACAATTAAAAATAAGTTATCAAATTACTATACTAATATAAAAATAAATTATTTTTAGTGCAAAAAAAAAGTAGAAAGATGAAATAACGGATCATCTTCTATTCATTTAATCTACTATAAATCTATTCTTTTATTTTATGGATTTTTAGATTTATTTAAATTTTTTAAATATGTTTTTGCTCTTTAGTAAATGTATATCTTATCATAGTATTGAAAATTTTAATTTTATATAAATAATTAATGTATAATTAGATAAAGTTAATAAATATAAGTACCATCCACATGCTATTATCACAGAAAAAAGAATGTTGTTGAGATTAATAAGGTCACTTTCAAATCATCATCTCTTCAAGGAAAACGAAAATAAAATTGTTTTTTTTAATGTTTAAAAAATTATGACATGTTTTTTTAATTATAAATTACAGATTTGTAATATTTAATAATTTATTTAAAATAGATAGCAATGCAATCATATGCACCATAATTTCCCATAAAAATAGTATTTGTTATTAAAAATAAAAATTAACTCAAAAGATTCTTTATTTAAAATAAACATTTGTAAAAAAGAAATATTACATAATTATGTCTTGCAAAAAAAAAACATACATGTAATTGCAGTTAATTATTTTAAAATTAGTGAATCAGTTTTAAATAAGTTAGTGCGATCAGTTTTAAGTTTATGTAAATATTATTAACTTTTTAATTTTGAGTTAAGTTAAAGGGAAGTGGTGAATTTCTAAATATAGGTATTATTAAGATTTTTCTACTTTCAATTTAAAATTCCATAATTCAAATACTTTTAATTTATAAATTAAAATTTAACAAAAAAGTATTATACTAAAAACTGTTAATTATAATTTAACAAAAAAATATTTAAAAAATAATATAACTGAAACATAAAAAAATAAAAATTAAGTGAAAAGCATTATCCGTAACACACAGTAACCGTATAAATTACTGAATTGCAATACTCAATTAGAATGTTACCGTAGTTAATATGACTCTTTTCTATTCTTTTTATTTGGATTAACTCTTCCTACACAGTTTTTTTTTTTATTCTCATCAAATTTAATCTTCTTCCAATGTTTATACTTTTGGTGAGCTCAATTAAGATGGATAGATCATTTCTTGTGAATTTGGTAATATATATTTGTAACTAATCATTTTAAAAAATACATATGTATTTAAGTGTTTATTTTTTAATTATAATAATTAAATAGTTGAAAATGTTTGCATCTTAATTCAAATTTAAAATAGGTACATTAACTCTAAACTAATAAACTATACATAATTTGTTTATTTGTAAATTTATTCTCAACTTAGAATCCATTTTTTATTTTATTTTTAAGTTTAAAATGGAAAAACAATTGCATTTGTTTTATCTTTTAATTGAATATATTAATTGAAAAACAATTAATAATAATTTAAAATTCAAGTAGATGTAAACAAATGAATTTTAGAAATGCGATTTTATATTTTGTGGAAATACGGTTTCAAAAGTATAGGATCTGAAACATATAAGAACGTGTGTAACTTCCTTTTGAAACTGAAAAGGTTGTGTGAACTTTAATTGTAAAAGGATTTATATTTAATTATTCCTTGATTATTTAAAATTTGATTTTATTCTATAATTATTAAAATCATGCATTTAATTTAATTTTATCCTCTATTTATGTATGTGTTTCAATAAAATTTTAAATTCTTGAACATATCTAAATTAATTTTCATCATACGTAGGAAATTATTATTATTATTATTATTATTATTATTATGTTTGTACTTTTACTTTTATTTTTTAGTGTTTATATTAATTTTAAAATTTGAAATTATTCCTTAAAATTCTCTACTGCTTGAAATTGTTCCTTAAAATTCTCCACAGACTAACCGTGGTGCATTTCTTTTCTTTTCTTTTTTTGAATAAAATTAATAATCGCCCTCACTTTTTGCAATTTTTATTTCTATTTAATTGGAAAAAAAGCGTACTCTATGACCATTTTTAAGATACCTGTAATCCCTAAATATTTGGCTTCATATATTACTATTTTTATTTGTGTGGCTTTATTTGTTTAGATTTTGGAGTTTTTTTCCATCTAAAATTTAAAATGCAGATTTAGTTTTATATTTTTAGATTTTGGTTTTGATTAGTTAATTTTTATTTGTTTTGATTAGTTAAATTTGAATAGTACTTCGTTTTTTTTTATAAGCGAGTAAATGACAATTTTTAGTTGGTTACTATTTTTTTTTAATATAAAAATAGAAGTTTCTATAATAAACCTTATGTAAAGTTTTTAAAATATTTATATAATATTTTATTTTCAATTGATATTAATTTAAATTTTAAGGTAACTTTAAATTATTTTTACAATTTTATATATCAGTTAAATAATGCTTTAAAATTATACGACTTTTATACTGTATTGAAATATATCACATTAATTTTTAAAAAATGCTTTAAATTTTTAATTTGTTTTTAATTGTAATGTATTATTTAAATTAACTACAAATAATTAATTTTAATAATTTTAATTGTATATAAATCTAAGAAATTATGTGGTGCTAACATGCGACACTTTTTACGTCTCCTATTATATATAGATAGATTATATAGATATTGACAATAAATAATTAATAAAATTACATATTTTAAAAGATATAAAGAGAATTATACAATAATCAATGTATGATTATAAATAATACTGTATTAATCTACATAATTATATACCCAATAGCAAAAAAAATAAAAAAAAATCGTATATGAGAGGAGAATTTCTATTTACCTTACACATTGCATAATCTACCTCTACAATATTGGTCAATAAATTAATAATATAAAACGAATTTAATTAACGCTACGTAATGGTTTGGTAAAAGACTTCTAAACCTAAAGTGATAGTAACCGTTTAAGTCTAAACTAATCCTAAGTGGACTCTTTGGAAGAAGTTGTATTTCAGATCAATAATTTTACCCTTTTTCTCCTAATTCTAATAGAAAAAATGTACTAGTACTATTTTTAGAGAGAGAAAAAAAAAGAGTCCTAAAGTCATTAAACCCCAATATAAATGAACTGATAAATATACATTCTATAATAAAATTGTTTTAGACCTAAAAATAACAAACAACGTGCAACTATGAATCATAAGATGAATCTATTGATTCCTGAAGAAATTATGTTTGAAATATTTTCATGGCTTCCGGTTAAATCTTTATTGCGTTTCAAGTGTAGTACAAAATTTTGTAAGTCTCTTATCTCGGAATCAGATTTTGTGAATATCCATACTTGTCGTTCTATGAGCCGTCCTGGCGGAACAAAATTCATTTTGCGCGAAAAATGGGAATCAATTTTTTTCACGGCTGAGCAAAGAAAAGATGAAAAAGACTCCGCCCCTTTTTTGCAAATTGCGAGATATAATTACCTCTACCTCCATGGCCTTGCATATTATTCTCGGTTGAATTGCGTTAATGGTTTATGTTGCATGTGGGACTCATTATCTACCCGACCTGCTGCAATTTTCAATCCGAGTACAAGAGAAGTAAGATTTCTTCCCAACATAGATGGAGAACTTTCTCCTTGTAACTATTCATTAGGTTTTGAGCCTGAAGAAAGGAAGTTCAAAGTTTTTTCAAGGTACAAAGAAAGACACTGGGTTTTCACTATAGGCATAGACGAATCATGGAGAGAGAATAAAAACATTTCCTTTGCTACTCCGTATTTTAAACCTAGTGTCTGCATTAGTGGAGTTATCTATCAGCTTACTAATGGTGCTATAGCTGCAATTGATATTAAATCTGAAAAATGTGAAACTGTTGCATTGTGGAACTCATCTCCTGAGTTACCGAACTATTACGAGTTGATAGAGGTGAAGGGTAAATTAGAGGTCATAGATTACAGAAAATGGGTAGGTGGATACCTTGACTTATGGATTTTTGACCAGACTCCACAAAGAAAATGGGAGAGACATATCATTGGCCTTCCCTCAATATGGAATGCTATGAAGCCTGGATTCGTATCATCCGTCATGGCCCGTGATGGGGAGATTGTATTCGTCGTCATCTTCAAGTCGGGTGGTGCTTGTTTGTGTTATGATGTCAGGAGAAAGAGTTGGAGGGAATTAAAAATCATGGGGCTTCCTAAGGAAAACTACATCAAAGGCATTTATAGTTATGTCGAAAGTCTAGTTTCCTTAGGGTAATTTTGTTCAAACTGGAATGCATTGAGTGCTTGTATGTCCTTTCACCCTTAGCTTCTGTTTCACCGAAATATCTAGTTGATAACCTTTCGGGAACTGTTTAATTTTATGATAAGATTTTGTTCACGCAAATTCATCCAAATATATTGCAAATCTTTCAAGTGAAGAATCCCACTCACTGTTATCGATTGCAAATACTAAACTATTGTTTACTGAAGCTATAATGCAGATTTCCATTAAAATTACTATGACATGGGTGAAGTAACTTGTAAGAATATTAACTGATGTAGCAAGAAAATTTGTCTCACCTACTCCAAAACCAAAAGTAAATAAGGCCAACAGAAGAGTGAAGAAGCATTGGCTGTATTGACAATAAAACAGAAGAGAGTTCAAAACATAAAGAATTTTGAAAATTAACGAATCTCACAATCATATATCAGGCCTTGTTACTGTGAGGTATAACAGCTTTCCTATTCGTTTACCAGTAATCATACTCTCTGGTTGTAGATTGTAACCAGTGATGAGCATCTCATAAACTAGGTAGATGTTTGCCTCTTGTAGACTTCATGTTGTACTGCAATGTTCATTACATGAATCTGTTGTTGTCTGAGTTCATTTTGTAACATATTAGCTTGAGTTGTTTGATGTAGCTGAGGGTACGGTAGTCTTCTTGTTTTCTAGCATCCTGCAGATTTGATCATACTGTTTTTGTGAGTATATGTGCCCATTAGAAACTGATACAGTTTCAACCCTCTGTAGATACACAGATACAGATTGCACATCCGTAATAAAAGGAGTATTTCCTAATGTAGATTATACGTTTGTGAACCATCAATTTTGTTAAACCTTTCTTGCAAGTCTATCCATACATACATCACTAGCATTGGATGCATAGACTATGCCAGCCACAATATGAGTCCTCACGGAAAAGGTGCCTGGAGCTGGAAGTATTCTAATTCATCACAAAAAAGGTGTTGGAGATTTGGGCATCAACTCAGATCAAAATGATGGATTGGTTGTGTTTGTGCTAGAAAGTAAAGACTGTTCAACAACTCAGATTAAAATGATGGATTTGGAATCAGTTTATTAATTTTTGAAGTCAAGACGCAGGGGAATGTAGTCCAGTTTACGTATCTCAGTGAGCAGTTTTCTGAAGAAGGAAGAGACAGAGACGCATGGGAATGTAGTCCAGTTTGCTTTTATCCTTGGGGTATACGTAAGCCTTATGATTAAATGGCAGAGAAAAGAGACGTGGAAAACTTTAACCAGCATTCTCATGGGAAATCAAGGTTAAAGTTCGAGATGACGTCATATGATGAAACTGTGTAACGAAGCTAGAGATTGGAAAGAATCCCAGAAACCCATTCTGTCTCGACTAGCAAATATCACATGATCAGCAACCCACAACAGCACAGATATACACAAAGCATCAATTGCTTTCGTCAAAGCAAATTCTGCTGAGGGGGTCCTTCACTTGGAACCCATGAATTCACTTCAAAATGCCCTACACCAATGGCTCTAGGCTCTCTAATGACAATTAACCTATCACCACAACCTCTAAAAGTCAAATCCCAACCATTCATGGTAGCCTGTGCTTTATTTTGCTTGTCATACTTCCTCACCTCCATATTAGCATAATCAGTAGCATGCAATCATTATTTACAACTGCCACCAAAGGAGGTTCTTCAGATGTAGCAGGCGTATCACCCCTAGATCTAGCTCGGACAGAAGACATGTTCAAAAATTCGGTCCATTTTCCTGTTCCAGATCATATTCCTTTCCACAAGTCATTACTGCCATTGATAACTCTGTTCCTCCATTGCCTCCAATTACATAAAGCATTGATAGAATGTATGCGTCCACTAATAGTTAATGGACCAGGTCCCTTTACCGAATTACAATGCAGAAAGTAATAATCTGGAATTAAAACACGCAAAAGAGTTTTAAGTAGAAACCCCCTTGTTTAATAGAGAAGAAAATCATGACATGTCTCACCAGATTTCAACTCAAACTCCATTAACTATAAAGGAGCAAAGCTTCAGATTACAAATCTCTAGTAATCTAGGAATTAAACTCTGAATCTCTTCCCCCCTACTATAGAAACTCTACTACAAGCAAAAGAACTAAGCAATAACTCTATTACCTACTAAACCAACTAGCTTCAGTCGATCTAGACTTCAAGAACCAAACTGGCTAACTCTAGCAGCCAACTCAGATCTCAAGGATAAGAGAAGAAACAAACATCAATTCTACTGCATGCACACTTCAACTAACTCTAGTTGATACTTTTAGGCAACTCTACCCAAAAGAACATCAAACAAAGAAACACTTGACTAGAATATAGCAGATTTGACTGACTAACTCTAGTTAATATGACTCAAAGCTAAAAAACTTAGACAGGCAGCCGATCTAATTCCTTTATAACACAAGAATAGATCTACACATGATAAGCACAACAATATAAACCTAGAGGAAAACTAAGAACAATGATAACTCTATCAGGTCCCGTGTTGTTCTTCCGAATAATATTTCTGGAGAGAATGGCCTTTGCCTTTTTGCGCTTGTGAATTTTTTTTGGATTCAAAAACTATTTTTTGTTGTTAAAGAAAAGACAGGAAATTGCATAAGTACCCCCAACCTATGCCCGAAATCTCAGAGACACACTTATACTATACTAAGGTCCTATTACCCCCGAACTTATTTTATAAATAATTTTCTACCCATTTTCGGCCTACGTGGCACTATCTTTTGGGCCCAGCGCGTGTTGACAACTTTTTCAAGGATAGTGCCACGAAGGCCGAAAAGGGGTAGAAAATTATTTATAAAATAAGTTCGGGGGTAATAGGACCTTAGTATAGTATAAATATGTCTCTTAGATTTTGGGCATAGGTTGGGAGGGTACTTGTGCATTTTCCCAAGAAAAGACTAATATAAGATGAACACAAATCCTTGGAGCACTCTCATTGGATGAGAGTTTGTTGTTCTGCCAAAAGATGTGCACCAACCACAACAAGCTGCAGCTTTTGGACAACTGTCTTTTTATAAGTACGAAACTCTCAGTTTCGTCTGGGATCAGGTCTAAAGTTTGTTAAATCATCAAAACTTCAGAGACAACATAGAAAAAATAATAAACTTTCTATCCATAAATACCTCAGAACACATCTTACACCGTTTTTTCATGCTTGGTAAAATCTTGCATGTTCCAGTCTCAGAATTGTAAAGTTCTACTGATCTAAGTATATTACCCCGTGAGTCACAATTACCACCAGCTAGAATGGCAATCTCCCCAAAACTGGCAGAGCCAAACAAACACCTTGGTGCATTCATTTGCATTCTAGATGACCAAGTGTTTGTCAATATACTGTAACGATAAATGACATGGACAAAATCTCCTTTCCAAACACAAGAAGCTCTGTCCTAACTGCAAAAGACTCCTTATCTGAGAACACAAAGCATTCATTGGGATTCACTGATGGTACATGCATCCAATAGCAACGACTGGGATAAAAAATCTTCCCATTCAAGTAGATGGAAAGAAAACTAAACCCAATGTTCAACCACCTCGTGTTGATGCGACAGTCTGTAAATCCCCACTCCTAATTATTAAGCGAAAGCTACGATTCAAAGATGTAATAGCCCCGTAATCAGACCAGGGGGAGTGAACAAGAGAGCTAATGGAGTTGTCTCGGCCTGTTGAAGGAATAAGAGGACTATTATCTGCAGTCTGACGTTGATTACCAGCTTGGTCATTTAGAGAGACTTCTCCATTTAAAGAATCGGATTGATTTGGCAACTTGAGTTGCACAACTTCATTCTCCAAGATGGTAATCAGCATCAACTGCAGATAATAGTCCTCTTATTCCTGCTACTAAAAGAAGTGTTGAATCACTCGCGATTTTATTTCTAAATTGTGTGTTTATGTCAATTTGAACATTACCAACTGTGTTGCATATCTCTGTTTGCTCTTTTTCTTTCATGTCATATAGCATTAATTTGTATAAACCTCTGCTTCCATTCTTCAAATTGAGAGTTTTGATGAACTACGTACACTTCCATATCCCTGTTGATTCTCGTTTGAATTGTGTAACACCCAATCAATTAATTATTACCCCAATACAAGTATATGCAGATATTTATTTTGAGTACTTGTGTGTTCTTTTCCCTTGCAGTGTGGAAAACTCCACTGAAATGTTAGAAAGACAAAAGATATTCTGAAAGTAGAAAGCACATATTTATAGCTATACAATTGTAGGGTTAAAGTTCTATTCTAGGAAGGAGTATATATGGTTATAAATGTATATTCTGTAAATCAGTCTTATTCTAAGAAAGAATATATTTTCTGATTACTATACAATTATAGCTTTTCCTAACATCCCCTCAAATTGATACCGGTGATCACAAAGTAGCAATTTGGAGATAAGATACTGATGTCGTGCTCGTGTCATCGCCTTTGTAAACAAATCAACAAGTTGATCATGAGAAGGAATGTGTTATAGAGTGATGAGATGATCGATAACCAATTCTCGAATGTAATAACAGTCCACCTCTATATGCTTTGTGTTTTCATGTTGCACTGGGTTTGTGGCTATTTTAATCGCACTAGTGTTAACAACATGTAGCACTGTAGGAGATGTAATAACGACACTGAGCTCAGATAATAGCCATCGTAGCCAAACAATTTCTGAACTTGTTGCCGACATAGCACGATACTCAGCCTCTGAAGATGATTTAGATGTACGGGATTGTTTCTTACATTTCCAAGATATCAAGGATGTGCCAAGAAACATGCACCAACCAGTAATAGAGCGACGAGAATTAGGACAACCAGCCCAATCTGCATCAGTATATCCTTCAAGATGTATAGAAGAATCAGAACGGAAAAGAACACCTTGACTCATAGAACCACGAACATATCGAATGAGACGAAGTAATGCAGTGTGATGTATACGGTAAGGATTAACCACAAACTGACTTAGAACTTGTACTGCATATGAGATGTCTGGCCTTGTCATAGTGAGATAAACTAAGGATCCCACCAACTGTCGATACAATGTTGGATCATTAAATGGTTCTCCATCAACCTCCTTGTACTTTGTATTAATCTCCATTGGGGTGTACACAACCTTGTCATCAGTAAGACCAGCCCTTGCAACAAGATTATGAGCATACTTTTGTTGTGTAAGCATGATCCCAGTAGGCAAGTATAGAACCTCAAGTCCAAGAAAGTATGTCAGTCGTCCTAAGTCCTACATCTTAAATGAAGTATGCAAGAATTCTTTCAACTTAGTAATATTCTCTGGATCATTTCCTGTGATAATGATATCATCAACATAGATGAGAAGTATTGTGATACCTACTAGAGAAGTATGAAGAAACAAAGAATGGTCTGAAGAACTCTGAGAGAAGCTTGCAGTTTGAATCGTGGATCGAAATTTGTCAAACCAAGCTCGGGGAGCCTGTTTTAAGCCATAAAGAAATTTTCGAAGACGACAAACTGCATTTGGTCTTGACAGAACGTAACACACTCAGGTGGTGGTTTCATAAACACCACTTCTTCCAGATCGCCATGGAGAAATGCATTTTTCACATCCATCTGATGTAAGGTCCAACCTTTTATTGAAGCCACAATCAATAATGTCCGTACTGTTGTCATCTTAGCAACAGGTGCAAAAGTCTCCTCATAATCCACCCCATATTCCTGTTTTTACCCTTGAACAACTAATCAATCTTTGTAGCGATCAATTGTACCATCCACCTTAAGTTTAATGGAATACACCCACTTACTTCCAATGAGAACTCCAGCTATTGGTTTATCAACGAATTCCCAAGTAGAATTTTCATTCAATGCACGAAGCTCTTCTGACATTGCCTCTTAATTTCCAACAAGTTTGTGTAGAAGCCTGAGAGTAAGATGTAGGTACATCAACAGAATGTAGTGTGGTATGCATGGCATAAGACCTACCAAACTTCCCTGGAGATTAACCGAGCCGTTCAGGAGCATGGCGATATGTCCGACTAGATCGGCGTGGGGGAGTAACTGGATGAGACGATTCCTCTTCGGAAGATGAGGATGCGTATGTAGAGTCAACAACAGAAGAACATGACAACTGGAGATCATCATAATCATAGTTTATGGGCTGCTCCGGAGGATCAGTAGCTACCACATCATCATCAAACTTGTATAAAAAGGAAACAGATTCTGAAGAATGTTTCGAATTGTGTTTGTAAGAAAATTGACCCTTAAAAAAATAACATGTCTCG
This sequence comes from Solanum paucissectum, assembly GCA_029582445.1. Lineage (NCBI taxonomy): Eukaryota > Viridiplantae > Streptophyta > Magnoliopsida > Solanales > Solanaceae > Solanum > Solanum paucissectum. The sequence continues at coordinate 13,399 of JAJONZ010022685.1, forward strand.
ATACACGAAGCTGGCGATGAGATGCATCATAACATAGATACCCCTTTTGTGTGTCACTATAACCCACAAAAATAAATTGTGCTGCCTTAGCTGAAAGCTTTTATCGTTCATGTGCTGAAAAATGGACAAAGCAAACACAACCAAAACTCGCAAGTTAGAATAATCAGGCTTCTTATGAAATAATTTGAAGTACGGTGTCTCATTAGCAATGACTGGGGAAGTTTGTTTATTAATCAAATATACAGAAGTAGGTACTGCTTCAGGCCAAAAACTCTTAGGCATACTAGATGTGCCCAACAAAGCCAATGTAGTTTCCAAAACATGCCGATTCTTCCTTTCTACGACTCCATTTTGTTCCGGAGTATAAGGACAAGTGCGTTGAGAAATAATTCCTTTGTTTTTGAAAAAATCAACAATATTAGTCTTAGTGTACTCTCCTCCAGAATCAGAACGAAATATTTTTATAGTTTTATGAAACTGTGTATACACATACTCAACAAAATTCATAATAAGAATCGGAACCTCAAATTTATTTCGAATAAAAAACACCCATGTGTATCTAGATACATGATCAATAAATAACACAAAGTACTTATATCCCATCCTTGACAAAGTAGGAGAAGGTCCCCAAACATCACTATGCACCAAATCAAACATATCGTCATAAGAAGATGAACTGGATGGAAAAGGGAGCTTGTGACTTTTCGAACCGGCATAATTTGAACATGTCAAAGGGAGACTGGAATGAATGCCATGTGTTGTTGGAAGGCATGATTTGAGCATGTGCTGAAGTCGAGAGGAATGAGGATGACCCATCCTATTATGCCAAAGAGCAACTTATTTGAACGAGTAACATCCGCGGCAGAAACTGAAAGAAAACAATGATGCAAATGATGATGAACCGACTCTAGAAGAAACATTCTGCCAACTCTACGCCCCTTGGCCATGGTCATCCCGATTTTCAGATTTTGAACAACACAATCATTGGGTGAGAATTTTACAACACAATTTTGATCAACTAGCTGACCTACCGAAACCAAATTAGCCTTTAAATTAGGTACATAAAGAACGTTAGATAAATTTCCAACAGAACCAATACCCGAAGCAGGCAATGTATGCCCATTTTCCGTATGAATAACATCTTTAGAAACATCATTATACAATGAAGAAAATTGGGACAGATCTCCGGTCATATGATTGGAAGCACCCGAATCTAGATGCCAAGTAGATTTAATAGAATTACTTGTGTCACGCCCCAAGCCTACACCCTGGGCAGGACTGGCACTCGAAAACCATTGTTGGCCCCAAGTGAACCCTTGGCCTGGCTTACTTAACTCAGCGGAAAACTTAACTCAACAGAATAACTCCATGCAATGAAAGGTCATAAAACAACCTAACTGATAAAATCTGGCCAGAAAGGCAACTCGCGTCTCAAAATAGAATATTTATATATATACATAGATAAGAGACTCAATACTAACTGACTGACTGTCTATGAAGCCTCTATAACACTGAGATGGATGTTGGGACAGACCCCGCAACATCCTAATAAAGCAAAACTA
>JAJONZ010022760.1:0-10241 GCA_029582445.1 Solanum paucissectum
TTTAGCCTTTACGTGGTAGAGACCACTAGCTAGTCCTATGTGGGCACATAGTTAAGGGATAAAAGGATTGCTTCTAAGTACCCACATCTCAACTAACGGAGGGGCACCCATTTTAAGGGTTGCTACTAAATACTCACATCTCAACTAACTAAGGAGCATCCAGCCATCTTCATATCCTCTCGGTGCTAGACATTACTCCCCCACGGAGTTTGGACATTCATTTCATTCATTCATTTAGGGATAAGGATTGCTACTAAGTACTCTCATCTCAACTCACGAAGGAGTACCCATCCTAGCCCACATCCATTCATATAGGGATAAGGATTGCAACTAAGTACACTCATCTCAACTCATGAAGGAGTACCCATCCTAGCCCACATTCATTCATTTAGGGATAAGGATTGCTACTATGTACTCTCATCTCAACTCACGAAGGAGTACCCATCCTAGCCCACAGTCATTATAAGGAAGCTCTTGTATTCAAAGATGAGAAAACCTTTCATCTAGGAACCCTATTCATTTAAATGAGTACTTTATGAGACTATCCTTACAATAGACCCAACTTTCATTCATTAGCATTAACTCCCATTCTTTTCATTCATTCTCACATTCTTTCATTCATTCTTCACTAGATGTGAGAGTAGATAAACTTAGTCTATCTTAACCTCACCTTCGTTATAAGTCATTCAAAGAAGACAACAACCAAGTATAACACATAAAGTCTCTACACAAGGTCACCTTTGATGCTCTTAGAGCATACACAAATTCACATCATATCATATTAACTTCACATAATCAACATTACTCAAAACAACAATCATCCAACTTTGCCTACAAGGCCATGATCACAACATGCTTATAAAGTAAACACCACCCCACTTTCAAAGGGATCAAACCTCACAATTCTAACATCTACAACATATATATATATAAAATACTAGAATCAATAATCTATTCACAACTTCATTATCATCATAAACCTTAGGTCACAATTGCCCATTCAAGGCCAGCATCCAATATAACACAATTTAAAATCAATTCCTCATAATTCAACATAGAAAAATACATAAATCAATATACTATAACAATCTACACATTAATATCACATTATTAGCTCATAATCAATAGACCCACTTTAGACCCAAAAATTAGGATTTCAAGATATGCAAGGGTTCATGGAGTTTTTGATCTTAAAACCATCAATATTAACATAAATCATCATTTGAAATACTTTCATGCAAGAACCAAAGCTTAGAATTGAAATTGGGGTCTTTAGTGTTTTTGAAAAACATTGAAAATACATTGATTTGGCTCTTTGATTGAAAGGAGAATCAAATATAAAATCCCCATACCTTTTTGAATCATTTCCTTAGGAATTTGAAGGAGAAATCAGTAGGAACCCATACCCCTAGCTTGAAGCTTCATGAATGTCTTCCATGGAGTTTTAGAGAGAGAATTTATTTGAGAGGGAAGGTTCAATTTGAATAATGAGGTCTAATTCTAGGTTAAAGAGTTTTAACTAACTTAAAATACCCAAAAATAGGTAAAATAGTCATCTAGGATCTAATTAGAATGTCGGGTGAATTTACCAATTCACCCCTCACTTGGCCAAAACTTGGCAGTGAAACAGGGCACCAATCGACGGCCACCATTGACGGACTGTCAATGCATTGAAGGACCGTCCTGGTAGGTCGTCGTTTGGGACAAAGGCTCAATATTTGGGGGATAAGCTCCCACAACTAAGTGTGGAGCTATGACCCCCATTGACGGGGTGTCAATGGACCAACGAGGTGTCACTCTGGGCGTCAAACAAGACTGCCAACACACTGCCTAGGCAGCCTTTTTATGCCAACGTTTGGGTCCTCTCCAAGGACCCTTAAGGTGGTGCTTGGGGAGTCATACCCGGACTTTGGGACCCTATACATGCCTATTAGTATAATAGGGTCACCACCACTTATTTTAGGCTTCATACGACACATAAAAACATGCAAGATACACTAGAACACACTACCACGCAAGCGACTAGTTTTCGAACGTCTTGAACGTCTCTTTGACGTTTGACTTCAAACTCAACTTAAATGACCTATAAACTCAATTACTAAAACGCATGTGAAGCTCTATTTATCCTATTTCATTTTGTGTTACATATTGCTTGGAAACCCAATTCCTTTGGCACTTTTATTCTAAAATTATTATATATATATATATATATATATATATATATATATATTTGGAGGGTTTCCATTTTGTTTTGCAATACCATGGGTTAGGGACACTTTTTCTTGCACTACTTGACTTCTCCTTTTTCTTTTCACCACACCCCCAACTTAGGCTTTTGGCCTAAGTTGGCTATTCACTAAATCACAACTCAAGAGGATTATAGGTAGTGGGGTTAAGTGAGGTCGAGGGTTCATCAAGGTTCTTCCAAACAAAGGTAAGGCTCAATGGGTGCTCAAAAGAGTTTCACATACTCACGGGTAGGCCACAAAAGAGGTATATGTCAGATTTGGCTCACACTCTTTAAAGTTGCCTAAGATCATATCAAGATGACACCTTTCTAAATTAAATAGACTAACAGGGCAAATTTTGGGTTTATTCATGCATGGTTCAAAGTAAGCTAATCACACAAAGCATCGACACTTTAAGTCAAACAAGACTACACACTTTCGCTAGTGTGCAACGGTCATTACAAGAGAATCAATTTGATAAATGGCTAATCACAACAAGATGCAAAGAGTTCACATATTGTCTATGCAACTTCATTTGGTCTCTTCCTAGCCGCACATTCATGTTCGTTCGATTGAGAGCACTATTCAAGTCATCAGTATTGATTAGAACTGAGACTTAAATTTTGCAAAAGAACAACCACTTTCAACACATGCGGTGCCGAAAATTTTCAAAAAATATTTTTTTTCCGGAAGGGTCAAAATCATTTTTTATAATTGAAAACCAAAAGGAGCCATTAGATCAATCATCCACGAAAGGCAATATATAACAGAAGTAAAACCATACAACCCAAATATACAAAACACGCATCACAACTAGCACACAAAAGGTGAGCCTCACCCCACCACAAATAAATGCGTTTGTCCTCAAATGCAATTAAAAGTGTTCAAAAGTAAAAGCATAATAATACAGAGAGGGAGGCAAAGAAAGGTCCTGTCTATGCAGTCTCTCTCCATGTCGGGGTGTCAGTAACTAGTGTAGCAATCTGTGCATGGCATGAGTGCTCGAAGTAGCCTCAGACGGAATAGCAATGCCAGATCCACTGGGAGTTGCTGTGGACGTCTCAGTCGACGATGTCTGGATCATCGGCAGCACAACTGCTCCTATAAGATCTGGCAAGTCTCTAATTATGCCCTCCTCTCTGCTCTCTTGTGTCTCCTCAACATTCACAGATATCAACTCATCCTCAGTCTCTGCATCCGACTCTGCATGCCCTGCATCGTCCCTCTGTACATCTTTGGTAGTAGCCGGAGGAATCCCTGAAGTCTCAGGGGCATCCTCATCATCTGCTCTCTGCATCAGTATAGTGAAGTTGGTGGCCTTCAAGTAGGCTACATCCTTCTTCAACTCTGCTATTTTAGCTTTTAATACTAAAACCTCGAGTGTCTCCCCCGTCTGTTCTCGCAAGTAGTGACTCTGGCAGTCAGATCATCAATCGTGGTCCTAAGAGGGGTCAATGCAGTCAAGATGGTACTGTTAATCATCCCTGGGATGGATCTCTCCAATTGCGTCGCCCTCACATCCACTGAATAGTCTAGCTGCCCCATCTTCAGGATCATGCATGATCCTGGTAAGCTGAGAGGAAGAGGAGGCACCTGGGGTCTGAGAAAATGGGGCGGGTATACCTGAAGACTCCGAGGCCGGAGTAGCCGAAGGTTCTGCTGCTGGTAATGAGTCAACATCGACCTCTGGAGAAGTATCTGCTGGAGCTGCTCTCCTCCCATCAGCCTTCTCTCGTGTGAACTCGACTTCTATACGCCAGATATCGGTGGAGGAAGACGGGGTGACCTCTTTATCTCTAGCAGGATCCCGGAGTACTCTGGCATGCCGGCATAACTCAGTGATCAGAACAGGAAGAGGCAGAGACGTCTGTGTATATTTGGCTCTCATAGCCATCTCCTGTGAAACCAACAGTCCCAGGTCAATCCACCTCCTGTCCATGATAGAACCAAGGAAGGCTGCCTTAGGGTGGCGTAGGATGGACTCGTTCTGTGATGGCATGATAGTGCTGCTGATGAAACCAAACCTGTGCCGGAAGGCGCTGTTCATATCCCTCTTCTCAATAGGAGCTCCTGCATCTATCCACCTCGGGGTGATGTCAGAGATCATCAGAGCTAACCAACCCTTCAAGTTAACCAGGGAAGGAACAATAGGAAAATCATGGTAAGGTAGTACCGAGTGCAGCAGTCGACCCATTACAACATTAATATGCTCACTATGACACTCCACCTCCTTGCCTCTAACCATAACCGACTTTACCTGTAGCGACCCTTTCAAAACGATACCACTACTTAAACAAGAAATGTAATTAAGTACTTGCGACATTGAAAACCGATTAATGAGGGCATACTGATTTTAATCTAGTAGAGGGATTAGATTCATAACGAACTCCAATAAAAAAACACAAATAACCAACCAGATCTTCATGCATATATTAACCTCATACTCGAGGGTGAAATAACAAGAATATTATAAGCTTTCGAGTACCGAAATCAGCCGGCTCATGCTTCACACAACTTTCAAGACATATAGTAAACTAGTATATTACAAGGCTTGGGTTTACACACCCAAAAAGATAAAAACGTATAACCATACTTATATTAGAACCCATGGTGACATGACCAAATCAGCCCTCAAAATTTCCTGTAAATATACAGCACAAAGATCATGTACAAGTCCCAAGGTTATACAAAATATATATGCCTATATGCAAATGTGATCTTCCTTAAGGCTTTCAAAATCTCCATCATCAATGGCCGGCTTCAAGCATCATCGCGAACAGCCCCTACGATAGAAACAACTATCGGTAAGCATATAGCATAGTGGTGTAAAATGTATAGGTTTGGAGCCCTCAAATTCGACAAGTTATCATTATCTAGTCAAGGGCAGCACGATCGAAAATAAATCAGTAAATCAAGTAAACAATATACAAGGAGTATCAAGTTCAATATATAAAGGTCTAAATGTCAAGAATGCTCATAGCACAACTTTTCAAGAGATTCAATAACAAGGCTCACCCAATATATACATCATGTCGTCACACTAAGCACGAGAAGGTATCAAGAAGGATCAACGCCCTATATCAAGAAGGGTCAAAACTCAATAATCAAGAGAACCAAGAACCATATTAAAAATGGCTTCCTAGTTCGTATTTAAAATGGATAGCTTCCATTCTTAAGACGAACTAAAAATCCAGAGTCAAGATGACAAATCATCCGAACCAAGAGGCATGCCAAGAGTGACGAAGTCACAACCACAAGAAGGACAAGGCCCCAAGAAAAGTGCTAAGTGATCAAACAATCCGTACAAGTGGGCGAGTTACACAAGAGTCTTTAATGTATTAAAGAATACCAACACGACAATGCAAAGTGACAAGGGGTAACCAAGGTTCGAAGATAAACTTTAAGATATACCAGCAGGTAAAAAGAGTACAAGTACAAGTTTATACACAAACCTCAGTTCTTTAGCACACAAACAGTCCAACAAAACTCGACGAGTCAAACCGTAGACCAAGCAGCATATCAAAGTCTTCAACTTGTACACAAGGATATACAACCTTAAAAAATAAATTCAATAACTTATTTACTTTCTAGAAGCTCAATAATGATGACGTAAAAATAGGGTTATCATCACAAGTAAGCCTAGCCTGTACAAATACGACTATGCTCCAGAACAGTAAATTCTGGCCATCCTAGTGCCTCATGTCGCAATTAAGATTTGAAATGGCAAACGGCCAAACTGGACTGTATACTCTTCATGAAAGATGTAGGTACCTCTCTTAAAGTTGTAAAAAACCAAGAATCACCGCAAAATGTATTTTTTATCAAAATATATATTCAAAACACTAACAGTTGTCCATACAGGATTTCAAACTTCAGAATCTAGACAGAACTTGTCCTATGATGCGTCCCATATTTCGAATCCATAACAACCAAATTAGAGTTTAACATAAACATAAGAGTTGTACATATACGAATTATCTTTCGAAATCATATTTATTCACAGTAAAAAACGTTCTACAGAACGAGATATGCTTAATCTACTAAACGCTACCCAGCTCAAAAACAGGTTTTACTACTTAACAAAGAGAAGAGTGTAACTCGATTTCCAGCCAAAAAGACCAATATTTTCTCTTGTGATCTTGAAGAACAACAGGTTAGATAATGTTCTAAGGGACTTATACTTCAGCTGAGACTGATTTCCTAAGAGGAGGTGTCAAAATATAGTAACACAAGAGGTGCTATCATATACACAGTTGTCCCTAAAAGTTGGCTGCCCAATTAATAGTCTGCTGCCCAATTGCATACATATACACCTATATATATATATATACATATACACCTATATATATATATATACACCTATATATATATATATATATCTTTCACCTCCTTTTTAAAACTATACATATTTCTAATTAAAACATTACGTAAATACCCCCATACAATACATTAAATTACGATGACAATTATTTTAAGCAAGCTTGCAAATTTAACATTATTTCAAGTTCCCAAAAAAATGAGAATAAAACATATTGTAGTAATTAAGCAGTGGTTTATCGACATGCGACTTTTGTTAGCATTTTCGGGGTGTTACAACTCTCTCCCTTTTAAAGAAATTTCGTCTCGAAATTTACCTTACACTAGTCCCGGAACAAGTGCGGATACTGGGTTCTCATGTCTTCTTCTCTTTCCCACGTAGCTTCTTTTCCAGAATGGTTCCTCCAAAATACCTTTACTAAGGGAATTCTCTTGTTTCTAAGTTGCTTTACTTCTCGAGCTTGAATTAGAATAGGTTTTTCATTAAACGTAAAGTCAGGATTAACCTCAATAGATTCAACTGGAAGAACATGAGATGGATCAGAACGATATCTTCTGAGCATAGAAACATGGAAGACATTGTGGTTCTTGTCTAACTTAGGTGACAGCCAATTTATATGCAACTGGTCCAACCCTTTCAAGTATCTCATAGGGTCCAATAAATCGGTGACTAAGTTTTCCTTTTTGTCCAAATCTCATAATCTTTTTCCATGGAGACACCTTTAAGAATACTTTATCTCCAACTTGATATTCAATGTCATGCCTTTTAAGATCAGCGTATGACTTTTCTCTATCCGAAGATATCTTTAGATGATCCTTGATAATTTTTACCTTGTCTTCTGTTTGTTCCACAATAACAGGACCAACAAGTTTTCTTTCACCAACTTCACTACAACAAAGAGGGGTCCGACACTTTCTTCCGTATAAGGCTTCATAGGGAGGCATTCCAATACTCGATTGATAACTGTTATTGTAAGCAAATTCTATCAAAGCCAAGTGTTTGTCCCAACTACCCTCAAAATCCATAATGAAATCTCAAAGCATATCCTCCAAAATTTGTATCACTCTTTCCGACTGGCCGTCCGTTTGAGGATGGAACGAAGTGCTAAACCTCAACTTAGTACCCAAAGCTTCCTGCAAGCTACCCCAAAATCTAGATGTAAACCTTGGGTCCCGGTCTGATACAATAGACACAGGGATCCCATGTAGTCTTACAATCTCATTAATGTACAACTCGGATAAACGCTCAAGTGAGTAATCCATTCTGATTGCTAAGAAGTGAGCACTCTTGGTTAGCCTGTCCACAATCACCCATATTGCATCATGATTTCTCTGAGTACGAGGAAGTCCCGAAATAAAGTCCATTGTTATTCTCTCCCATTTCTATTCCGGCATCGACAAAGGCTGTAGTAAACCAACTGGGACTTGATGTTCTTCCTTTACTTGTTGACAAACCAAACATTTAGAGATGAACTCCGCAATGTCTCTCTTCATACCATTCCACCAATAATTTTCTTTGATGGTCTGGTACATCTTTGTACCTCCAGGATGCATTGCATATGGTGAAGTACGTGCTTCATTCAATATTTCTCTCCTCAATTTGTCATCATTGGGGACACATAACCTGTTTTGATAAAATAATACACCATCCTCTGTTAATGTAAAATCAAGCTTTTCCCAATTTTGAACTTCTCTAGTCAGTTTTACAAGTTTCTCATCTAACTTTTGTGCTTCTTTCACCTGTTCAAGTAATATTGGATTTACTTGCAAATTAGCAATAACTGAACCATTTGAATCAGGTGTAAAACAAACATTCATGGCTCTTAACTCAAGGAGCAAAGGTAAAGGACTCAAAGAAATGCTTGCGAAGGATTTTCGACTTAAGGCATCTGCAACCACATTGGCTTTACCTGGATGATAATCAATCGTGCAGTCATAATCCTTGATGAGTTCAAGCCATCTACGTTGTCGAAGGTTTAGCTCCTTCTGAGTACCCAAGTACTTTAAGCTCTTGTGATCAGTAAATATATGACATTTCTCTCCATACAAATAATGCCGCCATATTTTTAAATCAAATACTATAGAAGCAAGTTCAAGATCATGAGTAGGATAATTCAATTCATGCGGTTTTAATTTCTGAGAGGCATAAGAAATTACCTTCCCTTCTTGCATCAAAACACATCCGAGACCATTGTGAGAAGCATCACTGTACACTACATACTCTTTCCCTTCAATTGGTAGAGTAAGTATAGGCGCTTGAGTCAACAAGGATTTGAGAGTTTCAGAGCTCTCTTGACATTTGTCATCCCAAATAAACTTTACTTCCTTCTGCAAAGAGCTTAGTCAAAGGAGAGGCGATAATGGAAAAGCCTTTCACAAATCTTCAGTAGTATCCTGCTAAACCCAAGAAACTTCTTACCTCAGTCGGACTTTTGGGAGGTCTCCATTTAACAACTGCTTGTATTTTACTAGGATCCACCTTTACACCTTCTGTTGATACAACATGTCCCAGAAAAGCTACTTCATCAAGCCAAAATTCACACTTGGAAAGTTTAGCATAAAGCTCTTTCTCCCTCAAAATTTGCAAAATAATCCGGAGGTTTTTATCATGGTCTTCACTACTTCTGGAAAATATTAAAATATCATCTATAAAAACAACCACAAACTAATCAAGATAAGATTTGAATACTCGATTCATTAGATCCATAAATACCGCAGGAGCATTTGTCAATCCGAATGGCATCACCAAAAATTCATAATGACCATACCGAGTTCTAAAAGCAGTTTTAGGAATATCATTCTCTCTAACCCGCAATTGGTGATATCCAGACCTTAAATCAATTTTTGAGAATACTTTAGCACCCTTAAGTTGGTCAAAAAAATCATCGATCCTTGGCAGCAGATATCTATTCTTGATTGTTATTATGTTCAATTGTCTATAGTCAATACAAAGCCTAATAGTGCCATATTTCTTCTTTACAAATAAAACAGGGGCTCCCCAAGGAGAAACACTAGGTCGAATAAAACCTTTCTCAAGTAGTTCTTGCAATTGAGCTTTCAATTCTCTTAACTCTGCTGGAGCCATTCTATAAGGGGTGATCGAAATAGGAGTAGATCCAGGAATAAGCTCGACTGGAAATTCAACCTCTCTTTCCGGGGGCAATCCCGGAAGGTTTTCTAGAAATACTTCTAGAAAATTACATACAACAAGTATGTCCTTGATACAAGGACTCTTGAATTGTGTATCAACTATGTGAACAAGGTATACCCCATAACCTTGACGCATCAACTTTCTTGCCAAGGCCGCATAAATTAAACTAGATGTCACTAATCTTTCACCTTGTACAATGATGTGTGAAAATGTAGGATCTTTAAAAGTCACATGCTTAGACCTACAATCTACCACCGCATGATATTTATAAAGCCAATCCATCCCGATAATAATATCAAAATCCTTGAAGGGCATTTCAATCAATTCAACAGGGAAGACTAGGTTTTGAATCACAAAGGGACAATCATGGTAAACTTGATTACACACAACTTGATAACCCAAAGGACTTTCAACTAGCACATCGTAATTAAGTCTCACAGATTTCACATTTTTAGGAAGAACAAGTGATGAACAAATATAGGAATGTGTAGAACCAGGATCAAATAATGTAAACACACATAAGCCAAATAAGTGAAATTTACCGA
>JAJONZ010022781.1:0-20854 GCA_029582445.1 Solanum paucissectum
AATGAGTTAAGTTGAGTTGAGTTGAGCCCATGTATGTTCTTTCAGTTCCTTTCAAGCTTATGTCTTGTTTTACAATTCCCCTCACATGCTCGTACATTCAATGTACTTATGCCAGTTGGCCTACATCGTATTATGATGCAGATTCAGGTAATCAGGATCAACATCCAGCGCATTGTTGATCCAGTTGAGCTTCAGAGTTATTGGTGAGCGTCCTTGCTTCCGGAGGATCCCCTTTTTCATTACTTTATCATTTTAGTTCATTAGGATATTAGGGGTCTTATCCCGATATCCATCTCAGTTTTAGAGGCTTTATAGATAGACAATCAGTTAGTCATTTGTCTTTACCTTGTTATTGGCTTATGTTCAGATTTGAGTTTCCACTTTGGCCAAGTTAAATGTTTATTTCTAAAACATTATGAGTTTAGTTCGAGACAGTTGATTATCTTGCATTTGAGTTCTTTTCTTAATTCTTAAAGTCTTCCGCTGAGTAAGTAAGCCAGGCCAAGGGTTCGATTGGGGCCAACAATGGTTCTCGAGTGCCAGTCCTGCCCAGGGTGTAGGCTCGGGGTGTGACAGAATACCCTCACAAGCAGGCAGTAATTGGGTACAATAACATGTAAAGGTTGTGTAGCATCAGGTGGAGGTTGTAATGGAAGAAGACGCCCACATGGTGGGTGAGAGGGTATCCAAGGAGGTCATGGGAACCAAGGAAATGGTAACATGGGTAGAGGAGTGTTGCAACCTAGAGTGGTTGCCTAGAAAAGTGATAAAGCTCAGTGTCACGCCTTCCTAAGAAGGTCAGAGGTTAAGGCATCAGACACCATGATAACATGTACTATTCTCGTATGTGAACGGATGGCTTCTGACTTATTTAATCTGAAATCTATTTATTCATTCGTATCTGTAAAATTTGCCTTGTGATTTGACTTGATTTATGATAAATTTAATTCCCCTATTCATGTTTCTACCCTAGTTGGTAGTAACCAATGTGTACCGTTCTTTCTCTATGATGTTTATGGATATTCAAACTTGGATAGATTTGTTCGTTTTGGACATGCTAGACTTCGATGTGATCCGGGGTAAGACTTGGTTGTCGCCTTATTATGTTGTGCTGAATTGTCATGCTAAGATAGTAACTCTAAGAATCCTAGGTAGGGATAGATTAGAGTGGGAGGGTATGTACAGCCTTAAGCCGGCAAATATCAGATCTTTTATTTGGGCTAGACGGCTAGTAGGGAAGGATTAATTTGCCTACTTAGCTCACCTTTGAAATGTTAGTCAGAGTCCCCTTCTTTTGAGTCAATCCCAATAGTTTTAGAATTTTAGGAGGTATTTCTTACGATTTACCTGATATGCCTCTAAAAAGACATATTTAATTTTGTATAGATTTGGAGTCAGACAGTGAGTGAAAGTGGGAAAGGATAATCATAAACTTCAAGGTAGGTCTTCCCAAGACTTTGGGGAAGTATTAGACAGGTTGACTAAATCAACCCACTTCATTCCGGTCAGAGAGGATTACAACTCCCTATAGTTAACTAATATTTATGTCAAGGAAATAGTAAGGTTGCACGGGGTGCCCCTTTCTATCATTTCATAAAGAGGCACAATTTATTTCTAGATTCTGAGGAAAGTTGCATGAAGAGTTAGGCACTCAACTCACTTTCAGCGCACCATTTTATCCACAAACAATGGTCACTCAGAACGGATGATTCAGGTGTTGGAGGACATGTTAAGGGCATTGTGATTGACTTTGGGGTCATTGGTATTAGTTCTTACCATTGTGTGAGTTGATATGCCCAAATTACACCTTTCTAAAGAAGTATAAGCGGTCGTTGTCAAATAAAGAACATAACTGAGGTTATGGTCGATCCCACAAGGAATATGGTCTAGACTTGGGCTAATTTATTGTTGATTGTACTTTTAGTTGGCTTATTTCAGTAAAAGGGGGGATTTTTAACACAATATAATTATTGATTGATTTGTAGTAACAAGTAACAAGTAATAGGATTCACAGTTTGTATTATCAATATGAGATGAAACTAGGGCATATGTGTTTCCCACAAGTTCTTAACGCATTAATCCTAATAATAATAACTTTTTCCTAGTGTTAACATGCAAGGTTGGTAAGTTAGGTCTCTCCTAAGTGATTGGTCGTCCAAGTAGGGATATTCACCACACAACTTGGTCGGTCTACGGGCGTATGCTTTACTAACCCTTACCTTTAACCCCAGATTAGACCTCGCGTATTTGGGTCAGGCTATTAGATAGTGGATTATCACTCTAAATCTCCGTTGTTTAACGTCTTTCTCATTCATTACTTCTTTGTTCAGAAAAGCAGGAATGAGGTGAGTTCTAACATTGTGCATCGTTAAAAAGTATTCAAAACATAGAGATTAACCAAACATACATAAACACTATTCGAGCATTACTTAGTTATGAATTTTACGTTGTTAATTACTCATGGTTCCCACAACCCTAGTTGCGGATTTAGTTACTCATGCTTGAGAATTTACAATTCATATTAGGGTTAATATCATAAATCATGAACTTACAATGATAATAGATGAAATTTGGAATCTTGAATTGAAGAACAAATGCAAATTTCATAAACCAAACTTCTAGAATTAAATGCCTAAAGTGTTGGCAATATAATTTTCAAAGCCAAAACAAAGTATCTCAAAACGTCTAACAACCCAAAAATGAAAATTACAATAATATTTATGGAAAACAAATCCTAAACCAAGTAAGAAACGGAAGACTTAAGGAAATTCGTCTTGGGCAGTGTCACCTACGGTTTGGCAATCTACAACTCATCGTAGAGATGACGGCTCGTAGGTGGCTTCTTTCAGTCAATAGTTAATATAATCTTTAGTGAGTTCCACCTACGGGCATGACTTACTGCTCGTAAGTCTATGCATGACCCATCATGTTCATCCATCGTTCATGTACTGGAAATCATCTTTTCTGAAGTTTTCTACAACTCATTATGTATGACTCGTAGTAGTAACTACAGCTCGTCGATATGCTTTCGTCATTCCATACTTAACTCCAATTCTCAGCACTTAAACCTACGACTTAAACCTACGACTCAGAGATGAAGGCTCATAAGTCCAGTCGTCTGTCACCAAAATCTTGTTGCTGCAACACTTTTAACACCAATTGCTAAAAACCTATTTCCTGCAAAATCAGACCAAAATACCATCACATCTAATAACAAAATTCCTAAGACTCATCCAAAACTCTAAGTTTAATGCATCAAAATTACCATAATTTCATGGTACATCAACACCCTCAACTTAAAATCGTTGATTGTCGTCAAGTAACGCTACAGATTCTAAACGAAACTTATGCAGAAGTAACCCAAAAACTCAAGCAATCACATGAAATTTTCTCAACAATCACCCTCCTTATTTATTTTCACCATAGTGCAAATATTTTATTCAAATCAACAACCCAATACATGCGGATCAATACATGACATAGACATACCAATAGACACATTCACATACACATACAACAATCACCAAGATACCAAATTTTCAATAATTTAAAGTGTGCCCTTACTGTAAAGAAATCCCTTTGTTCACATAGAATTTGATTTTTTAGTTAGGGACTCAGTATACACTCACATTCTAAAGTGAATTAAATATAGTTTGTGCTCAATACCACAGACTTGCCCTTATTTTCTATGCTTTGACTTTCCAAACCATTCACTTAGGATCACTATAGGACTTTCTTAGCTTGTAACATAGGCTTAGGGTCAGGAGTGGTGTATTTGGATATTAAGTGACTTTTTTGCCCTCCTTGACATTACATTGGCTAGTTTACCTCTTTTACAACCAATTCTGACATCGTCTTGCTTTATGCTCTTCTCTTTATCATTCATTGAAGCCTAAGTGTGCCTTTTAACTTAATCTTCTTGTTTGATTCATCTTTTCTTCATCTTTTTATTTAAGATTTTCATTATTTTGTTTCTTTTTGTTCATTCACATCATTCTCAACATTTTACTCATTTTTCTTTCTTTTCTCTACACATGAATTTTTGCATACCCTTTCTCTCTTGCTTGCCTTCATAATAGCCACCCTCAACTTAGATGTTTAGTATGAGTTGAGGTGCAAAATTTCCTAGAAAGGACGAGGGCTAAAATCAAGGTACAACTTTGCAGTAGCCACCCTCAATGAGGTACAAAATGTCCAAGGATGGACCAGGACCAAAATAGAGTTTCACAGTATTTTTAAGGAAGGTGAATTGGGTGTATTGATAGAATGGTATTCTTTAGGCTCAAAAATTTGGATCGAAGGGAGCAATTTATTATTTAGGTTGGTTGTTTTTAGGCTTAAGTGGACTCATTATCAACAATGGTCTATGGTCATTTCCCAATTTCCAGTTTAAATCATCTTAGCAAGACCAACGGGGCAAGTTCTAAATTGGTACGCACCATATGAATATACAAAGAATCCCACACACACATGGCACCTTGTTACACTATCGAATCATCAATTTATCTGGTTCATGTTATAACTTAAGTCATGTTGTCTAATCAATTCATATTATGTCATACAATGATCTTACACATTCAACTTATCCAGCACACGTGTACATCACATATAAAAAATTTGAGGGGTATCACTTTTCATAATATTTTGCCATCATGCTTTCATTGTAGTCTACTTCTACAATTATACTATCCTAGACATGCCGGTTCAACAGAAATTAAATAGTTCTTTGGGCAAAAAGAACACAGGCAAGAAAACCCCAAGGAAGAATTGCGAGTTGGGTTATTCAGACTTCACCCTAACACTCACAATACATTCACCCCACCCACCCCACCCCACAAAGAATATAGTGCAATAATCCCAATGCACAAAAAAATAAAACATAGAGTGAGACAAACTTGTGGCGCATAAGCACCGAAGACCACTAAAGAAACGGGTGGGTCCGGTAGCCCCAAACCCACTAGATCAACATGAGCGACGCAATCAATGAGGCCCTCAATTATAACTATGGGAACATCATCAATAGTGCCCTTCAATGCAAACACACTGCCAGTCAACTCCCTCTCTGTAAAATACCACATCTTTTCATCAAGTAGTGACCGTCTCTTTGCCACCTCCAACTTCTGCTTTTATTTCTTCTTATCTATTCGCTCCTCCTCTATATATGTAGTACTCTCTGAAGCTCTTGTGTGCTTTTCAACCACACGAGGAGGGTTAATAGTATGCTCATCTTCACCAAATAGTGCATTAAGCACCACATCTACAACATCCTCCTCTGGGACAGGCTCCAGGACATCAGCATCTACAGCGCCCAAAGCATCAATATCGGCCCGTAGTTTGGCCAACTCTGCTTGGAACACAGCTAGATCCAGAGTAGGCCCAGGTTGAGGCCTTTCCAACATGCGGATCTCAAAAGCATCAATCCTCCGGTGCACTGCCTGTATATCTTACCTCAATAGCCTTCTAAGTCTCTACCTCTGATTCATCTACAGACTTCCTCATCCATGGCCTTATATGCTGCAAGAGAGTTTCCATTTGAGTCTCTGATTTCTGGACTCTAGCTAGTGGCAGCATGGCAAACCCTATAGAAGTAAGAGCATGTGGTGTACTAACAGTCGGGCAGGACAAAGTTGAAGGTGGAGAAGTCACATCAGGCTCCTTAGTAAGTGGAGGAATGACGCCCTTATCTTCATGGTCAAGAGAAAGTGTGTTTCCTATAAGCAGTAAATCAAATAAGATACCCCTCTGTAGAGCTGCGGCGTTCGCATCATCCCGTATCAAACCAATATCAATCGTCTCGGTCACCTCTATCAACCTATCACATCCCCAAACAAGAACAGTAGCCTCTCAACATAGGCCGAAGATCATAAGGGGAGTGGTAAAGTGGTCTTCTCATAGAAAGCCCTCTCATAAATCTCGGCTATCAAAATCTGGGAGAAATCTATCTCGTGCCCTACCATCAACGAATCTAGCATCACATCCCGGTTCCAAGTCACTATATTATCACCCAATGTGGGGGGAAATGTGGCTCGGATGATATACCACCAGAACTTGGTTGTAAAGTTGAGAGTAGCCTTTTTTTTGGTTGTGTCATGTCATAGACCCATTCAACATTTACCCCCTCCTCAGCAATATGCCTAGCCATCTAGTGTAGCAGGGTCTCTCTCTGATCAGTCACTCGCATGTCAGCTCTATTCTGCACCACCCCTATTCGGTAGTCATACTCAGTTGTGTTAATTGGATGTTGATGCTGAGTCTACCTCTATTGAGTCTATTCATGTAGTCTTTGAATTCAAGCCTACCAAATTGCCTGGTATGCCTCTGGATAGGGATATAGATTTGTATATTTACTTGGAGTCGGGCACTCGCCCCATCTCCATTCCTCCTTATCGCATGGCTCTGACAGAATTAAGAGAGCTTAAGCTCAAATCCATGAGCTTCTTGATATAAGTTTCATCTGTCCTACTACTTCCCCGTGGGGGTACTCATGTCTTGTTTGTTAAGAATAATGATGGTAGTATGAGGATGTGCATAGACTACCGACAGATGAATAGGCTCACCATTTGAAATAAGTATACGTTGCCTCAGATAGATGATCTGTTTGACCAGTTATAGGGTGCATCAATTTTTTCTAAAATTGAACTAAGGTCTGGTTACCATCAGTTAAAGATTATGCCTGAGAAAGTACGCAAAACGGCATCTAGGACCCGCTAAGGGCACTATAAGTTCTAAGTGATGCCGTTTGGGTTGACCAATGCGCCTGCAACCTTCATGAGTTTGACGAATGGTGTGTTCAAACCATTCCTGGATTCTTTTGTTGTCGTCTTTATTGATGACATTTTGCTTTATTCGAAGAGTAAGGAAGAGCATGCCGACCATCTTCGTATTATTTTGGGTGTCCTTGGACAAAATAAATTATATGCAAAATTTTCCAAGTGTGAATTCTGGTTGACTTCAGTTGCCTTTTTGGGGCATGTGGTTTCAAAGGAAGGGGTAATGGTAGATCCCCAAAAGATCGAAGCACTCAAGAACTGGGTTCGACCTAGCTCTGTGACTAAAGTTAGGAGTTTCGTGGGGCTCGCCAGCTACTATCGACGGTTTGTGAAAAAAATGCTTCTATCGCCATGATGTTTTGTGTAATCAACGACACACTTTCCAGTTCGGGTGTCTACGATCGTGCAATAGTATAATAACCCAACCAAGGGTTGGGGTCGAGTCCCAAGGAAGTGGGCGTGAAAATTAATGGTTAAGCGCAAACGTGCTAAAGCTAATCGTAGCTAAAGACTTTAGCAAATAAAAACATAACAAGTTAAATAGGGTGACGCAAGCGTCAATTATCTAATGGAGGTTTGCAAGCAAGAAACAACTACAATAGTGAAAATAAGGAAAAATGCAAGTATGGAGACGAGATTCTTGGGATGTGACCGGAATACGGGTTAATCTAAATTATTGGGTACATGCTTTCGATAGAAAATTTATAGAGTAATAATGACTAGGCTAAGCTTTATGTGGAAATAAGTTCTCTCTCGAGCAACTTACCCTATTTCAAATGGGTTCCTCTCGGACACCCACTTGCCACATGAAGACCAGCCTACGCCTTACCCCACTCACACTCTCGAGCTGAGAGTTAGGATATGGGACTAGGGTTCACTCTCTCGAGATGAACCTCATGCCAACCCACTCCTTAGGCCATCAATCTAGTAGTCTTGGTTTCGCGACTTCTCTCTCGAGCAAGCCGAAAACACATTAATAAACTTGTATTTGCAACTACAAATTTGTTAGATTCAACCACAACTACTAGAAGAAATCACCATTAAACTGCATCTAATCTATCAACAAGCAAGACCCAACAATAATGTTAACCCATACTCACAAAATCACACCCCAAAAATTGGGGTTTTAGCCACGTATGTAAAAGAGATAAAGAAGTATACCAATCTCAGTTTCCATCAATGGGTATGAAAGATTAAGTCTTAAAACAGGCAAAAAGTAACGAATCTAAGAAACCCAAGCCCAATTTCTTGGAGATGAAACCCTTGAAGGCTCCAAGTTCTTCAAAACCCTCTCCAAAATTTAGAGAGAATATCTCCAAAACCTTGTCTCAAACTTGGTAATCTAAAAACTTGGTAAAAACAAGGTAAAACTCACTCCTTAAGAATAAAAACTGAACTAATATTTATAGTTTTCAGAATATGTGCTCCGAAGGATCTTTCGGCGATGTTAGTGTGAATCACCGATGCATTCGGCGATCCGCCCTTTTGTCTACTTCGTCGCCTTTCATCAGTTGCCTTCAGCATCTTTGTGTCCTGGATAATTGGGTGATGTAGCACTGCTTTGCGGAGTCGTTCGGCGATACGCCAACTGCTCCTTTTCACCGCCGATTTTCTCCTTTCCGTCTGGGCTCAGCACAGTGGAACAAGAGGCGAATATGCGATCTGTTGGCGATTCGCCGAATGTGTTTGGTGATTCACAGATCTTCGTTTCTTCATTCTTTCATCTTGTTTTTGCTCCTTTTTGCTAAGTAGTGTCCATGATTTGCCTCAAACTTTAAATACCTTAAACTTAAAGGTTTTCATCCGATATCGGGATAAAACATGCATTTGAGTACACTAATTTCATCAAAAATATTGCCCTAAATGAGTCCAAATTGTGGACTCATCAACACCCCCAACTTAAACTTTTGCTTGTCCTCAAGCAAACTCAAGTTCAGTCGTTCAAAAATGATGTCTCGAACAGTGCTACACAAGACTCAATCATGAATGCATACAAAAAGACTGAAGTTACTTATGCAAAGAGCAAATGTGTACCCAATGATTCAAGTTGTGACACACCAATACCAAAGAATCTCGTGATCACAATACTTGCTTCAAGTGCAAGTTCAAGCTCAACAAAAGTGTTTAAATGTCCTCACACAAGGAATGATTCCATATTCACACACAATGGTCTGCAATTTAAAGTTCTGGAATCAAATGCAACACTAACTCTCTCAAAAAAGAACACAATGCATGCTTTGACCCATAGGTTTGTCCGTATTTTCCAATCAACATTTGTTTCGGCTAATTCAAGATCAAATAGGTCTTTTCAAGGCTTGTAATGGGGCTGAGTGCAAAGGTATGGTAATTTAGGCTCAGTGACTTTCATCCTCATGAAATGTGATGCTCACAACACTTCCTTTCCTCTTCTTCCATCATTTTCTTTAGTGCTCATAAGTCATCCTATTATTCACTTCCCATGGGTTGTTTGGGAACCTCATTTCTTTTGTACTTTATTCCACAACTTTTTTATATATATATATATGGGGTTTTCCGTTTTTCGCAACACCATGGGTTTAGGAGACTTTTCTTACACTTCTTGATTTTCCCTTTTTCTTTTCACCACACCCCCAACTTAGTCTTTTGGTCTAAGTTGGCTATTCAATTAATCACAACTTCATGAGGATTATGGGTGATGGATAAAGAAAGTTTTAGTTTTCATCAAGTTTGTTCCAAAGAAAGGTAAGGCTCAAGAGGTGTTCAAAAGATAATCACACGCTCACAGGGTAGGTCCCAATAAAGGTATATGTCGAATTGGCTCACACTCTTTAAAGTTGCCTAAGATCATATCAAGAGCTAGCCTTACTCTAGTCGATCGGACCAACGGGGAAAATTCTAGGATCTATCATGCATGTTTCAGAGTAAGCTAATCACACTAAGCATTGACACTACAATTAAACAAGACTCCACACTTTCGCTAGTGTGCAATGATCATCACAAGAGACTCAATTTGATACTAGGCTAGTCGTAACGAGATGCAAATAGTTCACATATTATTTATGCAATTTCATTTGGCCTCATCATAGCCGCACATTCATGTTCGTTCGATTGAGAGCACTATTCAAGTCATCGGTATTGATCAGAACTGAGACTCAAATTTTGCAAAAGAACAACCACGTTCAACGCACGAGAGGTGGGAAATTTTTTTGGATGGGTCAAAATCATAATCATTTTGCAATTTTAAAACAAGGAGTCATGAGCTCAAACATCCACAGAGAAGTAGTATTAATACAATTTTTAAACAGACAACCTAAATATAAACAAAACATGAATATCAATAGCACACACAAAAGGTGGGCCTCACCCTACCACAAATAAAAGCAATTTGTCCTTAAATGCAAATAACACAGAATCCAGACTGTAAAATAAAGAAAGACAGAGAGAGAGGTAAAGAGGGGATCCTGTCTAATTAGTCGCTTCATCTGTCTGGGCATCACTGATCGGAGTGACTTCCAGAAGGACCAGCTTCGTTGAATCTAGCAACAGATTCTAGGGATGCCTGCACATCAGCATCTATCATAATAGCTTCCATCTCGGTCAAGTCTTCATCTGCAGCTCTCTCTGTCTCCTCATGCATCTGTTCATCAGTTTCTGCTTCTAACTCAGGATTGGCTGTCTGGTCCACTCTATTCCCATGTACAGTGGTGGTCTAAGGCATCTCAGGCACGTTTGGAATTTCCATTGTTCCAAAGACCATGGATACATCGGTGGGCTTCAGGTAGTTTACATCTTTTCGCAGCTCAGCAATGGCAGCTTTTAAAGCTGTCACCTCATCTGTGGCTCCTTGGTTGTGCTCATACACTGTTATCCTGGGTGCCAGGGCATTAATGATACTGCTCAGAGGTATCACAACATCAGCTAGGACAATCTGGATCATGCTTGGAACAGAGGCCTCTAGACTGGTAGCCCGACGATCAGCAGAAAGGGCATGCTATCCCATCTGGAGTAAGGAAGCCTGGGTGAGTGGAGGCCAGGAAATAGCAGAAACAACAGTGGGTCTGGGAGACCTTGCAGCAGCAGAAGAATCTACAGGTGATGATTCTGTGTTTACTAACTCCACCATTTTTGCTTTCTTCCTTTCTTCTTGATCCTTAAGATACTCGGCTTCTATCAGCCAAATATCAGTAGAGACTGTGGGCATCATTTCCACATCCTACTTGGCATCCCGAGGTACCTGAGCTTGTTTGCACAATGTTGTGATCAATACTGGGAATGAAAGTGAGCTCTGGCTCTACTTTGCACGCATGAGTATCTCTGAAGCATTGATTTCTCCCAAGTTTATCCAAATTTCCTCTATCATGCAACCCAGGCAAACTACCTTGGCAAGGCAAATAATTGACTTATTCTGGGATGGCATGATTGTGCTGCTGATAAAACCGAACCAGAACCTTACTGCTATGTTTAGTTCTTTCTTTTCAATCGGAACTCCTTCCGCCAACCACTTCAGAGTCTCGTCTGAAATTAGTGGGGCTAAACATTTTTTCATCTCATCCAGTTTCTTTATTCTGATCAAGTGCTAGCAGTGATTCCCAATATTCGTGGACATGCCCAAGACCATGTTAATTACCTCACTATCACACTTCACCCTCCTACCTCTAACAACCACATAGTCTACTTCTTTGAAGGCTGTTGCTAGCTATTTTTTCTGGGGTATTAGTGCACTATATGCACTGTAGAACTCTCTTACCCAGTTTGGATTATAAGAGCCGCGGGGCTTGGTGAAAATTTGGAACTTATGGTATCTCAGGCATTCCATTATCTCTGGGTGTCTGTCTATAACCCCATCTATCGACAATCGCTTTCCTCCAGAATTGTGCTCATTCCCTCATCTTTTACTCAATTCGTTGACTTAGGCGGAAGACGGGGTACTGGAGGTGCTAACACCGTCGCCTGCTCTGGAACTGGAGATGTAGGAGTGGTAGGCTGGGTATTTCTGATCCTGGATGGATCATTCAGCTTCTTAGTTCGCCGCTCAGCCCTCTGTGCTATTAACAGATCATCCTCATCAGAACCCACATCTTTGCTGGATTGGTTGGGGTCATTTCTATAAAAGGTATCACTGCCAGTGCTTGCATCTGATAGTTCAAGGGTCTTATCCTTGCCCTTACCTTTTCCACCAGTTGTGGACAGTTTAGCAACCTTGCTTCTGGATGCAGCTGCATCCTCATTGATTTCAATCCCTTTTGTTTTACCTTGGGGAGATCTGCTTTCTCTTGAAACTTTAGTTCTAGCCATTTCTGCAATGAATTTGGGAAGAAGTTAAAACAACTAAATCAAATTCATAGGGACTCAATTGCAGATTATCTCGCTGAATAGATCGGCGAATCACCGAGTTGTTTTGGCGAGAAAGGTTTTCTCCGTCGAAGGATACAGTGCAATAAAGGTTCGGGGGTGCAGACAAAGGGCGATCGAGGAGATTTTCAGTGAGTCTCTGAATGCTTTTGGCGATCGAAGACTTCACGCCGAAAGTTACGGAATCCATATCTCAAGTATCATGAAATTAAAAATGGGATGGTCATTTAGGAGAACTGTTGAGTCGGTTGGCGAGCTAGATCCAGCTCGCCAATCGGCCCATCGTGCCTAGTTCCTATCTATCTACTCGACTTCACCCCGCAACCCCCTAAAACAAAATCAAAGCATGCACTAGATCACTTAAGCTTACAGATTTCCCGGCCTTTGTTCAACTTAAATAGTATGCAGGAGCACCTCATAAAATTTTCATTCATGCTAGATCATCAGAACGGGATTCGAAAATTCAAATCAGACGAGTAGGATTCGCGAATCCAAAAGAGGCACTTGAATAGTCTAAATTTATCAGATAGGCACAGTACACGCCATAGGATAAAATTACTTGCAATGGGAGTGTAAATATCTCAATTAAATACAGGGTTTGGATAACCAACCTTTTAGGCAGATTAAGTCAAGACTGTGATGCTAGGCAGCAAATTAGTACATATCCAAGCACTATTAAATCAGCTAAAATACTCACGAGATGCAAAAAATTTGAAAATAATAAGTAGGTGCAATTTTGCGAGAATCGAGAGTGAGAGAATGTGAAAAAGGTTGAAAGTCAAAACCCGTGGTCCTATAAAAACCATCCAGATCTCGCCCATTCGGCGACATTAGTTGATTTCGATCCACTACACGGTGATTCGCTGAGTGTTTATATACCTCGCCTAGTTTACAGGACCTTTAGTCAAGGTGAGGATCCAAACGACGATCTTTGTCGGGTTCACCGATCTAGTCGGCGATTCGCCAATTGGGCTTGTGTACTTCATCTTGTACTTTTCACAGACTCTTCATGCCCAATCCTACAAAATCAAAAAACCTTTATTTCAAAAATAACAAATTACAAACATTTAAGGGTTTTGGGTTGCCTCCCAAACATCGCCTTAGTTAACGTCGTGGCACGACGCAAGTTAACACTTTATGTTCCAATGGTGAGGTTTGCCTCAACTTCATTGCGCAATCCTTCTTTAAAGTCCGGATAGAGTTCAGTCAACACTTGATCCATTTGAGAACCTAGTAGTTGAATGAGCGTAGCATGGGAGGTCGTCATCTGGTTCAACAGTGATACATTCTCCCTTAGCTCCTCCAGTACCCTATGTTGCTCATTGAATTCTGGAGTAGAAGTGTTAGCATTTCTCTGTTCTGTCCATCCTCCTTGTTCTTAATTTTCCTCCGTTCATGAGGAGGAATGTAGCACTCTTTCCTGTTGCACTAGATTTCAAGATCCTCAATTTTCTTTGTCAGCTCATCTAACTGAGTCAACATGATCACTAAGTTGAAATCTCTCCATTTCATTTCCTGATCTGGCTCAGTTAAGTTATCTAACACTTTGGCTACTTTCACATAGTGTTGTCGCACTAGGCTACCCGAGGTAATTTGATCAGCCATCATTTTGTTTCCTAGACTAAGACTTCGGTAGAAAGATTCCAAAATGACTCTTTCAGGGATTCCGTGAGTAAGGCATTGACCCAGAAGTGCTTTGAATCTCAGCCATGACTCATGAAGCCGTTCGCCTTCCGATTGCCTAAAAGTTAGGATCATATCTCGGAACATCGTCCCCTCTAATGACGATAACTCCATTAGCTTGCAAGTACTGCTAGATATGTTTAACTCCCCTGCTTCAAAACTCTGATAATCAAAACAAAACTAAAAATTAAGTTAGTAGACTACAACTAAGAAGAACAAAATTTTTACTAAACTAAAAATTCTCAAGTAACACCACTCCCCGACAGCGGCGCCATTTTGATCTTTTGCATAATCAATGACACACCTTCCAGTTCGGGTGTCTACATTCGTGCAATAGTATAATAACCCAACCAAGGGTTGGGGTCGAGTCCCAAATGAGTGGGCGTGAAAATTAATTGTTAAGCGCGAATGTGCTAAAACTAATCATAGCTAAAGACTCTAGCAAATAAAAACATAACAAGTTAAATAGGGTGACGCAAGCGTCAATTATCTAATGGGGGTTTGCAAGCAAGAAACAACTACAATAGTGAAAATAACAAAAAATGCAAGTATGGAGACGGAATTCTTGGGATGTGACCAGAATACGGGTTAATCTAAATTATTGGGTACATGTTTTTGATAGAAAATTTATAGACTAATAATGACTAGGCTAAGATTTATGTGGGAATAAGTTCTCTCTCGAGCAACTTACCCCGTTTCAAATAGGTTCCTCTCGGACACCCACTTGCCGCATGAAGACCAGTTTATGCCTTAACACACTCACTCTCTCGAGCCGAGTGTTAGGATATAGGACTAGGGTTCACTCTCTCGAGCTGAACCTCATGTCGACCCACTCCTTAGACAATCAATCTAGTAGTCTTGGTTTAGCAACTTCTATCTCGAGCAAGCCGAAAACACATAAATAAACTTGTAATGCAACTACAAATTTGTTAGATTCAACCACAACTACTAGACGAAATCACCATTAAACTACATCTAATCTATCAGCAAGCAAGACCCAACAACAATGTTAACTCATATTCACAAAATCACACCCCAAGAATTGAGGTTTTAGCCACGCATGTAAGAGAGATAAAAAAGTATACCAATCTCAGTTTCCATTAATGGGTATGCAAGATTAAGTCTTAAAACAGGAAAAAAGTAAAGAATCCAAGAAACCCAAGCCCAATTTCTTAGAGATGTAACCCTTGAAAGCTCCAAGTTCTTCAAAACCCTCTCCAAAACATAGAAGAATATCTCCAAAACCCTGTCTCAAACTTGGTAATCTAAAAACTAGGTAAAACAAGGTAAAACTCGCTCCTTAAGAATAAAAACTGAACTAGTATTTATAGTTTTCAGAATATGTGCTCCAAAAGATCTTTCGGCGACGTTAGTGTGAATTGCCGATGCATTAGGCGATCCGCCCTTTTGTCTACTTTGTCGCCTTTCATCAGTTGCCTTCAGCATCTTTGTGTCGTGGATAATTAGGCGATGTATCACTGCTTTGCAGAGTCGCTCGGTGATATGCCGACTGCTTCTTTTCACCGCCAATTTTCTCCTTTCTTGCAGGGCTCAGCACACTAGAACAAAAGGCGAATATGCGATCTGTTGGCAATTCGCCGAATGTGTTCGGTGATTCGCAGATTTTCATTTCTTCATTCTTTCGTCCTCTTTTTGCTAAGTAGTGTCCATTCTTTGCCTCTAACTTCAAATACCTGAAACTTAAAGATTTTCATCAGATATCGGGATAAAACATGCATTTAAGGACACTAATTTTATCAAAATATAGCCCTAAATGAGTCCAAATTGTGGACTCATCATGCCACACACTTGACAAGGCTAACCCAAAATGAGTACCTTCCAAGTGGAATGAAAAATGTGAAAGAGAGCTTCCAAAAGCTCAAGACTCTTCTGAACATAACACCTATTCTGACACTGCCGGTGGAAGGTAAATATTTCATTGTTTATTGTAATGCTTCACATTCGGGCTTGAGTGTTGTTGATGCAGTGTAACGCCCCGAGAGCACCCCCTAGACGTGACCGGCGTACTTGACCCTGAAGGGGTCTCATACAAGCCTCATAATATTTTATTGCATTCCATAATAGAAAATAGTATGGAATTAAAACATTATTTAAACCGTACAATCAAAATACTCATTTAAAACTCTTTAAAAAAATACAGTGGAAGTCTATTGTCTCAACATGGCCATCTAAAAACAACATCCGAAACATAAGTAGGGACACGACCCTTTACAATCAAAATCTTAACAATAGTGTTAAAAGATGAAAGAACTAGAAACGTTAAAAGTCCTTGTCCTCAATCTATGAGGACATACCAAAATATGTCTTGGAAGAATCCCAATCCAAGCCCTTGAACTAGAAGAATAGCAACTCACTTTCTAGAACCTACACTTGTAGTAAAATAAGAGAAAATATGGGTTAGCACACAAAAATGTACTAAGTATGATGACCATGCAAAAATCATGCTTAAACGAACATTTTTCTTTAGAAGTCATGCATATGCCAATTCCTTAGAAAACCTTTATAAGCATAAGTAAAAGAGGCATAATATACAACCATATCATCATACAAGTCATTTCATCACATTAAACCTTCACCTTAGGTAACCCTAATGTCATACCTTGTGCAATGTATGAATAGCGTCCCATACCACTATCCACACTAAAGTACCACATTAAGAATACCAAAAGTGAACTTACATTCATCCTTCCACATTATTCAAACATAAGAGATATAGATATTTCATAAGACATGACAAGGAAGTAACTCATAATACAATCCAAGTATAGCATGCATCATTACATCAGACACCTAAGTCAACATTCTTCATTAGCTTCATTTAGGGGACTTTCATTCATTAGTCATGAAGACATTAGACAACTCACTATGACCCTCTTAAAGCCTACTCGTGCAATGCATAGATGGCATCCCATACTACCACCCACACTTCATAGAACTTCTCAAGAAACCATAGTGCACATCTCACATGATGGGAATAGACATTAACCGACATAGACCATGAGAGCTAAATCATGGAATCTGGTGTTGTGTGACCCCACACCGAAGAAAGGTGTTCTACTTGCCAAGGGTAGAACTAGTAAGTCTCCTATGTAGGCACATAGTTATGGGATAAGAAAGAATGTTCACTGGACTCTAGCCTAAAATTGGGAGAGCCACCATCTTAACCATATACACTCAGTGCTTAGCCTCCATTCCCATAGAGTAGTTCATTGATAATACATTGTTGTACTTGAGAGGGCCACCAACATTAGGCCTACCGACACAAAGTACGTTACACAAGAAAGGGCCACCACCATTAGGTCTACCGCTTCAAGGTACATTTAAGGATAGCCCATTGATCTTCCTAGAAAGATCCACCACCATTAGGTCTACCGTTTCTAGGTTCATCATTTCACTCAAGAAAGGGCCACCACCATTAGGTCTACCATTTCAAGGTTTTACATCACATTAGTTCCTAGACTCCTCATGAAAGGCCACCAACATTAGGTCTATCAATTCATGACATTAAGACATTAAGTCAAGATACATTCATTATACAAGAGAGGATGCCTAATCCTACCAACTCATGATACTTCATTCAAGATCACATTCATCAATACAAGAAAAAGGATGTCTTAGTCTACCAATTCAAGATATTCAACATTACATTATAGAACCCTTCACATTCCATCATCAACGTTCATGAGTGTTAAGTGAGAATATGCTTTCAATCACAACACCTTTACATTCTATACAAGATCATAATTCCATCATTGAAATCACCCACATATACTTTACATTATGATCCTTCATAGATCCTTCATGCATATCGAGGTACAGGGAAGGTATATATCAATTCAATACCACAATGTGCATAGTAAATAAAAACCTCCACCTTTCAAGGGGATCAACATCTAATTCACAATTCTAATTCAACAAGTAATTGATCATAACTTGCCCTTCAAGGCCATACATCACAATTCACCAATACACCAACAATTTACTACAATTTAGGCATGGGTGATGATATACTTCAATAATCTAAAGAAATTTAGCCATATTCAGTTCACATACGTTCATCATCAACAAACTGACTTCATAAAGGCACAATTTAGGAATTGAGAGAATTTATGGGTTCATAGAGTATTTTCATCATGAATCATCAATTAAACACTAATTCAATCATAATTTTTCATTGGTAAACCATTAAAATCGTTTGATGAAATAACCCATGAGATTGAGTAAAACATAGGGTTTTTTAGAAAATTGAAAACTTTGAAATTGCTTTTGAATGGACTCTAGGGGTGAAAACTACCCCTAGATGAAGGATCACCATACCTTAAGAGATGAATTCCACGAAAATCCACTCAATTAGCCTTCCTCTTCAAGCCCTAAGTCTCCTTTTTCTCTTTGTCTTCGATGGAGTTCTAGAGAGAAGATATTTGGAGAGGGAGGGGTTTTGATTTGGGGAAAATTGTATAATGAAATCTAAAATAGTTTATTTTATTGTTTTAATACTCTTAAAATACTTTAAAACACTTAAAATAACCGCCCAAATACTTAACTAAGCTAATTAACTAATTACCAAATAACCCCTCACTTGGCCGAGAATTTGACAGCAACCCAGTGGTGACTCACACCTTAGACCTACGGATCGTGAGTCCATTCACGGACCGTACTGTTGGTCCGTGGTCTGGGGCTGTGATATGGTTTTGGTAGTGTTGACCTACGGAGGCCATCCATGGGGCGTAATTGGACCTACGGGTCGTGAACCCCATCCGTAGGTGATCAAATTGTTGGTAACTTCCAAGGTTCTTTGGGGTCTTGGGGGTTAGACTAAGGGTCCTCCTCAAGGACCCCTAGGGTGGTCCTTGGGGAGTCGTACCTTGAAGTTTGACCCCTAAACTCCTCAACCAAAGCTCGGGACAATATTTAAAAACTCATAACCCAAAACTAACTTGAAACGACACTCGTCAAGCTCTAGTTCAACCTACTAGATTTTAGAGTCGTTATATTATCCCCCACTTAGGAAAATTCGTCCTCGAATGACACTTTAAACACATTAAGGGATCAACGACTCAAGACTAGCAGCCCATCAATGATGCAACATCATAAACAATGCACAAAACTAGGAGAAAACATCAACCCCACATCAATAAGCTCAATGCAACACAAGAAAGTAGGAACTACATCTACAAACTCATTATGCATCAAAACTTCATTATTTCTCATTACATTGGAGGCTTTACCTTCTCCAACTCATATCATGCTCATTATAAAATCATTAAGCAAATTAAGCAATTACTCTCAAAAGCACATTTAGGCATGTTCAACATTCAACCTCATGAAGCATATAGACAACTCATACTAAATGCAAATCAACATGAGGAACAATAAATCATGAAAACTCATTTTCTTATATAAACAAGAATTCAACTAGAACATGCATAACATAAGGAGACCATGGAAGAACAAATTCACACATGACTCCTAAACATGAAACAAGATACAAGGAACTCTTGGTCTCAAGCTTGAATAAGAATAGAAGGAAAGAGATAAGGATATCAAAACTCTCAACAACCTTACTATTCAACCTACTATCTCCCACTTAGGAATGAGACCAACTAAGGATAATCATGAAAACAACATAGGAACTTCAACAAGACATTCACAACCAAAAGGAACTATCACTTACCGGTACCTTCATCTGGACTGGCCCCTTTGCCCTCATGGCTTGAGCTTGAGTGGTTACGGCTTCAGCCATCATCAAAAGTGCCACTCTAACTTCTTCATTGGGTATTGGCAGAGCTTCAACCAGAACTTGATTTCCTTGGTTGCCTAGAGGAACTTTGTCACCTTGAGGACCTTGAGGAGGAAATCTCCCATTCACAATATCCTCTTCCATCCTTCTTGGGTTCGCCCTTGTATTCATATCCTATAAACACAAGAGAAAGGTTAGGAAAAGGACACTTATAGATCTAAACTCTAAGGCACGACTTTAAGAATATGAAAGAAATGTAACTCCTAATGTCCTATAGCCTCTCGCTCATAGACGTATCGCAACTCACGCCGATGAACAATACTCTACCAGATGTGGCTTGTAAGACATCAATCCTAAAAACCATTTCCATATTTTATGCTTTGATACTATGTTTGTCACACCCCGAGAGCACCCCCTAGACGTGACCGATTTACTTGACCCCGAAGGGGTTTCATACAAGCCTCATAGCATTTCATTGCATTTGATAATAGAAAATAGTATGGAATTAAAACTTTATTTAAACCATACAATCAAAATACTCATTTAAAACTCTTTAAAAAAACACAGCGGAAGTCTATTGTCTCAACATGGCCATCTAAAAACAATATCCAAAACATAAGTAGGGACACGACCCTTTACAATTAAAATCTTAACAATAGTGTTAAAAGATGAAAGAACTAGAAACGTTAAAAGTCCTTGTCCTCGATCTATGAGGATATACCAAAATATGTCTTGGAAGAATCTCAATCCAAGCCCTTGAACTAGATGAATAGCAAATCACTTGCTGGAACCTACACTTGTATTAAAATAAGAGAAAATATGGGTTAGCACACAAAAATGTACTAAGTATGATGACCATGCAAAAATCATGCTTAAACGGATATTTTTCTTTGGAAGTCATGCATATGCCAATTCCTTAGAAAACCTTTATGAGCATAAGTAAAAGAGGCATAATATACAACCATATCATTATACAAGTCATTTCATCACATTAAACATTCACCTTAGGTAACCCTAATGTCATACCTTGTGCAATGTATGAATAGCGTCCCATACCACTATCCACACTAAAGTACCACATTAAGAATACCAAAAGTGAACTTACATTCATCCTTCCACATTATTCAAACATAAGAGATATAGATATTTCATAAGACATGACAAGGAAGTAACTCATAATACAATCCAAGTATAGCATGCATCATTAAATTAGACACCTAAGTCAACATTCTTCATTAGCTTCATTTAGGGGACTTTCATTCATTAGTCATGAAGACATTAGACAACTCACTATGACCCTCTTAAAGCC
>JAJONZ010022798.1:0-18724 GCA_029582445.1 Solanum paucissectum
CAATTATTAAGTTCTAATTAATTGAGGTCATCAACAATTAGTTATTAAGTTCTAAGTTCTAAGTTCTAAGTTCTAAATTCAAGTTCATATCAAAGTTCTAAAATTAGTTATACATAAACTTCAAATCCAAAAATTAGCTAGTTATTATATTCAAGTTCTAGTTCAATAACTAAATTCAAGTTCATATCTAATTTCTAAACATAGTTATATAAAAACTTCCAATCCAAAAATTAGTTATATTCATCAAATTCTAAATTCAAGTTCAATTTCTAAATTCAAGTTCATATAATCTCTAAAATTAGTTATATATAAAATTTTAAGCCAAGAATAATTAGTTATATTCAAGTTCTAATTAAGTTCAACAACTTTAAGTCTAATTAAATTCAAGTTCATATTTAATTTTTAAAAGTAGTTATACATAAAATTCTAACTCAAGAATTAATTAGTTATATTCAAATTTCAAGTTCAAGTTCTAAATCTAACTTCAATTCATCAAATTTCAATTCATCCTAACTTATAACAATCAACCAATCCTAACTAAAATCAAAAATCCTAAATCATTCACTAACTAACTAACAATAAATCAAACTAACAATCAATAAAAAATAAATTATTCAATACTAATTAACAAAATCAAAAACCCTAAATCATTCATTTACTAACTAACAATCAATAAAAAAACTAATTCAATACACTAATTAACAAATTCAATACTCAAATTGAAAGAAATTAAAAATAATTTTATGAAACCCTAACCTTGAATTAAAGGAGAAGGAGACAATGGAGAGACAGTGGGGTGGTCAGGGCAGCGTCGACGTGGGGCGGCGGCGCAGTGGGCAGCGGCGACGGGAAGCGTCGGCGTCGGCGTGTAGAGAGAGGAAGAGAGAAGGAAGAGAGAAGGAAGAGAGATGGAAAAATGGAGAATTTTGCGTCTGTGCTATCAGATATTTTTTAAAAAGCGACGGACATCGTCTCTTTGTTCGTCGCTTTTTTAAAAATATTTGACCAACATTTTGATCAAAAAGCGACGGACTAAGAGACACTGTCTGTCGCTTTCGTTAATGATTTGACCAATATTTTGACCAAAAAGTGATGGACTAAGAGATGATGTCCGTCGTTTCTTTGAAAAATAATTAATCAATTAAAATTAATAAAAAACGACGGACGGCGTGGTTATTTTTTAATTTATAAATAATTATTTTTAATAAAAAGCAACGCACAACGTCTCTAACTATTTTTAATAATTAATTATTAAATATATATCTATTTGACACAAAAATTCGTGAAATAAAGTGACGGACTAAGAGATAT
This sequence comes from Solanum paucissectum, assembly GCA_029582445.1. Classification (NCBI taxonomy): domain Eukaryota; kingdom Viridiplantae; phylum Streptophyta; class Magnoliopsida; order Solanales; family Solanaceae; genus Solanum; species Solanum paucissectum. The sequence continues at coordinate 1,312 of JAJONZ010022798.1, forward strand.
TGTCCGTCACTTTTTGTAAAATATTTTTTTTAAAAATATTTTTATTCAAAAGTGACGGACGGTGTGGCAATTGACGTCGCTTTTCGGAGCGACGTCGTCCGTCTCTTTTCCTTCCATCATTTTTTAACAGTTTTTTAGTAGTGTCCTTCACCAAGGCATCTGCAACTCTATTTTGCTCCCGAAATACATGGGACATCTTGGTGATTTCCAGTTTTGACATTAAGTATCTACAGGTTATCATAGAGTAGATTATTGTTTTCAATCATATGAGTAATTTCAAATGAGTCAGTGTTAATTTAAAGAGGGGTTAGCTTGCGATCTACAACTATTTGGAGGCCCCTTCTCATCGTCAGAAGCTCAGCTCTAACAGGGTTTGTGAGGGGGGTGTGCTCGATAAATCCTATAATCCAGTGGCCTTTGTGATTCCTAATTAGGCCATCAATACCAGCTGGACCAGGACTTCTCCTAACAGAGGCATCGACATTAACCTTAAAGGAGTTGGGGTCAAGGGGTTCCCACTTGACGTGGATGGTATTTCTTTGTGGATTGGCCTTATCACTCTTGGAGATGAGCAAGTTATATACTTAATGGCCTGGGAGATGGTTTGGTGGACGTTGATTGTATCTCTTATGCTATTGAAGGTATTGTTGTTTCTTGTGAGCTAAATGTTCCAAAGGCAAAAGGGGATTAGTGGATTCCAGTTTATCCACTCGTTAAATTAGGTCCCTTTCAAATTGTTCCACTCATCGATCCAATCGTTCTTAATTATGTTGTTAATGGTGACTCTGTCAGTGCTCTGTGTCCTGATGGAGGTCCAGAAGTTAGAGGAATTTCGGCACTGAAAGAAGAGGTGGTTGATGTCTTCGCTTGGCCAGTTTGCAAGGTGATGTGTTTAATGCGCTGGATTTGAATTTTATTTTTTATTTTAATATATAGTTAAAGTTATTATTTACACATATTTAATGTGTAGCATTTATTTTATAATATTATTTAATAATAAATTAAAATTCGAAATTATCAATAAATTAATATTTATAATTACATTTATTAACTAATCGCGCAACGCACGAGCACATATAATAATTAAATTTATTATAGTAGCTATTTACGAAAATTTCTAGATAATTAAAAAGGCTAATTATCTTCATTCCCATTATTTCAGGCCCTCCCACAGAAAGCCCAAACACGTAACAAATCGGGACAAATTGGACATCCTAAAGCCCTAAATCCAATTGAATTTCCCCAATCTAAATACCGATATACTCCACCATACCTACAAATTCTACCACTACACTCTTCATACCTATGATCAATTTCCGACGGAATTTCGCACTCACTTTCCTCTAAACTAACTTTCCTCACTTTCATCACCGTAAGTTAGGCGTTTATATACATTCTACGAACCTGATTATTGTTGTTGTTGTTGATCGCAGTTTAAATACATTGTGCATTACTTAATCTGAGCTCTTGTTTTAAGACAAATTACTAGGTATTTAGGAGGTAAAATTGTGGTTGTTGTTGTTGATCGTAATTTATATACATTGTGCATTTCTTAATCTGGGCTCTTGTTTTAAGACAAATTACTGGGTATTTAGGAGGTGAAATTGTGGTTGTTGTTGTTGATCGTAATTTATATACATTGTGCATTTCTTAATTTGGGCTCTTGTTTTAAGACAAATTACTGGGTATTTAGGAGGTGAAATTGTGGTTGTTATTGTTGTTGTTGATTGTAGTTTATATACATTGTGCATTTCTTAATCTGACCTCTTGTTTTAAGACAAATTACTAGGTATTTAGGAGGTGAAATTGTGGTTGTTGTTGATCGTAGTTTATATACACTGTGTATTTCTTAATTTGACCCCTTGTTTTAAGACAAATTATTGGGTATTTAGGAGGTGAAATTGTGGTTGTTGTTGTTGTTGATCGTAGTTTATATACATTGTGCATTTCTTAATCTGAACACTTTTGTTTTAAGACAAATAGCTGGGTATTTAAGATTTTCATATTTGAAATGAAATTGTGATTGTCATTGTTGATTGTGACCGACTTAATATGTGCTCAATGTTGACCGACGGTCAGCATCTTGTTTTCGTTGGGGTGAAATTGTGATGGTTGATTGTGGTATAACTTGCACTTTTACATACAAACAGTTTAAAAGCCAATGATTCTAAGTGCAAATTCACAATCCAAAGTTCCCTGTAAATTAAGAGGTGATACAGACATTAATGATCATTTTAAGACATTTGTAAAACTCTACGTATAAATAAACAATAGCTAAATAGGACAAAAATACATTAAACTGGAGCATCAATACTAGGAATCTAGAACAAACCTCTGTGACTTAGTTCTTTCAAGGTATGTAAGATCTTATAGTGTTGGGTTCGTTTATCCACAAGCCAATCATGTAAAATTCATCCTTAGATTTCGTTTTTGGAGTTGATTGATTCAAATTCATGAGAAATTCTTGAGGTGAAGTTCATTCTTTAAAGAATAGAGTCTTGTTGAGTTCTTGAGGTGCGGGTTGTGTGAATGAGGGTTGTTCTTGATGAGTTTTGAGCGGGATTTTGTTGAATTAATGATAGGTTATGAACCTAAACGAGCTAGGAGGTAATCATTTGATTCTAGATGAGTTAGGAATTGAAATTTAGAAGAGGCGACACGCTTGAGGGGCTGGTGTGGGGGAGCCAACAGTGTGCCCAAATCAAACGCCCAATAAATTGGGGCCTTGCGCGACACGCCAGCTGCGCCCAATCAGACCCCCAATAAATGGTGCCTGGCGCGACATGCCAGTTGCGCCCAATCAGACCCCCAATAAATGGGGCCTGGCGCGACACGCTAGCAGCGCCCAATCAGACCCCAATAAATGGGAGTCTAGCGGGACACGCCAGCAGTGCGCCCAATCAAACCCTCAGTGAATTGAGGTTTGGCGTGACACGCCAACTGTGCGCCCGGAGCGTCAGACTACTTTCTTTCTCCGTTCTCGTTTTGTTCTTGTTCTTTTGAGTCGAGTGTTCATTCCCTTCTTAATCCTAACTATCTAAATCTTCATAAATCATCGAGAGATCCTTCATATATCCTAATCATGTCTCTTAATTTCACTTTTCAAATTAAAGTAAAGATTAAGAGTAAAGTTCGAGAAAGTATTTGAGTCACTTTGAAAAGTCTTTTTCAATCTTTCTAAACTTGAATTAAAACTTAGTAAATGAGTATGAGGATGAGGAGAGTTGAGTTTATTTTTTAAAAATGAGTATGAAGGGACTAAGTATTCCCAAGTATGTAACATTTCTACGTCTAAAATGAAAGGAACACTGATTTCTAAATGAGTTTATGAGAAGGTTTGAGCATCATCTCTTTTAAGAGGAATCTTTTGAGTAATTATCTCAAATTAAGGAGTAATATTTACTTTAAACATATGAGCATGTATATATATATATATAACTGAAAGTAGTATTGAGCACCGATATGGAGATGAGTTCAGACAACTAAAAGTAGGTTTGATCAACTTTTAATATAATTTAAATAGGCTCCAACTTTTTTTAGACTAATAAAAATGTAGAAAAATAAAATAATTAGAATACAACAAGAACTAATTTTTTTTTAAAAAAATACTAAAATCACTAACTTATTTATTAAAATCTAAATTAATAAAAAATATATTTTATATACTCCTTTTCTTCTTTTTCCTCATTTATTTCTTTATTCATTTATTTTTCTCTATTTTTTCTTTATTTTTCTCCTTTTCCCACTTTTTCTCCTCTATTGGTTCTTTTTAATTTTGTATTTTTTCTTTTATTTTCAAATTCTTTATTTCCTGATCCTTTTTTTCCTTTTTTTTTATTATTATTTTTTTATTCCTTGTTATTTTTCTTTCTTTTCCATTCATATTTTTTCTCAAATCATAATATTGCTTATTTTTTCACCACAATTTAATTTCATATATATATTATTATGATATCATTGACCATTGCTTCAATCCTTCGGTGAGATCTCTATGTTCATAATATATCTACATAATGTGAAGGACTCAAGGTATCATAGATGCATGCTTCGATACTTCAGTCCTTTAGTGAGACCTACATAATACCATCACACTATATCTATATATTGTCATGATATTATTGATGTTTGCTTCAATCCTGCAGCGAGAACTCAATGAGACCATCATAATTTATCTATATATTGACATGATATCATTACGGTGTAATAGGCTCGATAATTAAGTACTCACGTTGTGGAGGGTTAAAATTGGGTCCCAACAATGTGTTTCACTATAGTTTTTGTAAATTATATTTCATTTTCTTAGTGTACTTTTCGCAATATATATATAATTTAAATAAAAAAAATTTAAATTTTTTTAAAAAAAATTACTGTAAACATTGAAAAGAAAAACATCATAAAAGTGAAAATAAGATTTTGGGTGTTCTCTAAATTTCAAATACCGCTTTAAATTGTATTTAAAATTTTCATGACCAAACTCTATTTTTGTTTAATAAAGTAAAAGAATGAAAAATTTTGAACGGCCTTTCTCGCTTGTTGGAAGTCATATAAGGCTTTCTTCAATCAGCAAACAAGGAAAAAGTCGGCCACACCAACTCTTTAAGAGATAGGGACTCCAACACAATGGTAAGAAAAAGTCACTACCAAATGGAACCCGTAGATTCTGAAGTTGGGCATTATTAATATCTATTAATGATAGTAAATAAATAAAAGGAAGCATCTCCTAATTAGGCATTCCTCAACTGCACCTTTATGCGACTCAAAATAAAAGTAGTACCACATCCACAACATACTTTCTAGTAGCACAAATTATTCAACCAAAACCCCCCATTCTCCCAAAATGGCTTTCATTCCTCCTAATTCTCAATTGATGAATTGTGAGACTAATAAAAAGCTTCAACCAATTATTAATTTTTCTTCCAAGGAGGATAATGAAGAAATTAGTGATAATAATTTGCATGAAAATTTCTACATTGTTGGGATCAAAGAGTACATTACAACTAGAGATCCTTACTTATCTAAGGTAATTTCTAGAGAAAAAAGAGCAGCTGTTTTGATATGCCTTTTTCAAGGCCTTGAAGGTGAAATTCGTGTAATTTTAACCAAAAGATCCATGAAACTTTCCACTCATCCAGGTAATTAATTTCTCTATTGTTTTGCACTTTGATTAAAAATAAATAAATTGAATCTTGATCATTGTTGCTCATGATGAGTAAAATGATTAAGAATCATTAGCACCTATGTGGTTAATTTAATCTTGGATTAATTGTTAAAATATAAAGCTAGTCATATTTGAGAATTCATAAAGATAGCCAAGTAACTTTTATCCTTTTATCTTTTTCTTGGAAGATAATGTCTCCCAAGTTGGAATTTTTTTTTGGCAACAACTTAGCTGAAAGTTGCATCGAATAATCTTGAAAATGAGTGATTTTGAACTTTTGACCTTCACTTGCCAATAGGCGAAGTTTCTTAAGGTCAAAAGTGTTGTCCATAGGGCAAAACTTGTTAAACCTGAAGTTTTGTCCACGAGGCATGTTTGGTCCACATGCATGGGGTAAGTGATTTATGTGGAGGACCATCCACCTCCAAGTTCATTTTTTTAAAACATTCATAACCTAGGCATATTTGTTAAAATGTGAAATTTTATATTTTATATGCACCGATAGTAAAAAGTTAATACATTTTCGATGTATTTAACTTGTAGCAAATTATTTACGTTGCTTTCAATGTTACCACATTATGATTACAATAGACAATTAATTATTTAATTAGATGTTGAAAAAAAAATTATACATTACATATCCAATTTTTGGCCCAAAAAAATACATATGGACCCTTTTAATGGCACTATTAATTAAATAGAGAATGAACACTTTATAATATATGATTTTTTGATGATGAAGGAGAGGTAGCATTGCCTGGTGGAAAGATGGATGAAGAAGATTTAGATGATTCTGCCACTGCTCTAAGAGAAGCAAAGGAGGAGATTGGTTTGAAATCCAGTCTTGTTCAAGTCATTACTAATCTTGAACCATTCATATCATTGGTATATATAATTTAGTTTCACTTCTTTATGGTTCAACAATTTCATTTGAAATTAATTCCTATTTAAATACATAGAATAACAACATAATGCATAAATGTGTCCTTAAATTAATTTGGTCTCAATTGTCATCTATGTCCTCTAAGTTTGAGTCTGCACAAATAGACACTTAAATTTGTATAAAATCAAACAAGTAGAAACATGTGTCTTACGTGATAATTCGCATCCTACATGTATTATGTCACGTAAGACGTGTGTGTCTAGTTGTTCAACTATATACAAATTTTAGTGTGTACGTGTACCCAAGTTAAAGAGCATATATGTCAACTGAGGCTAAATTAAAAGACACGATATTATAGCTAATATAATTGGTAGTAGAAAAGTATTCACCATAAGTACGTACTATGTTTATTATTGCAGCACCTACTTACGGTTGTACCAGTAGTGGGGCTATTGTCTAGAATAGAAGAATTTAAGCCTCTACTTAATGCCGACGAAGTTGATGCTATTTTTGATGTACCCTTGGATATATTTCTCAAGGTATTTATTCACTTTATTAAATGCTCTTTTATTTTAGGTTTTATGTCCTAACAATATAGTTTTGTTTTATTTTAATCACTTATAAGGTAATTGCCACTTGAAGAATATAAAACTTTTAGTAGTTTTTGTTTTAGTAGGGGCATAATACATAAATATGTCATTTAACTTGGTTTCAGCTAACATTTATGTCCTCCTATTTTGGGTGTGCATAAGTAGACACTTAAATTTGTATAGAATTGAGCAAGTAGACATACATGTCATGTGCGACATAATACATGTAGGACGCTACATAAGACACAAAATTGTCATGTAGGACTCCATGTAGGATGACTATGTCTATTTGTTCAATTTTATATAACTTTAAGTGTCTACTTATGCACACTCAAAGTTGGAGGGCATAAATGTCAGCTAAAGTCAAGTTAAAGGGCATATTTATGTATTATGCCTTTTTATTATGTATTACCCCGATCCCTCTGTCTCAATTTATGTGACACATTTCGTTTTTTGAGAGTCAAACAGTTTTGACCAAGAATTATTGCTCATGAAATCTTCAAAAAATTTAAAATGAAATTTATATATTTGTAAACTACGAAAAAATACTACTTATTATTTAAAATATTTAAAAGATATATGAAATTTTACGGTCAAAGATAGACTTGTTCAAATTTCGAAATCGGAAATGTGTCATATAAATTAAGACTGAGGGAGTATATGTAGGCATGAGATGAATTCAAACAACGAAACACCGTCAATGTGATTTCATTTAGTTGATCACAACTTATTAGAGACTGAGACGTAATTATTATTGTTACAGGAAGAGAATCATAGACGTGTGGAAAAGGAATGGGGAAGATGGAAATATGTATGTCACATATTTGAATATGAGTCATCAAAGAAAGGAGTTTTTCAAATTGGGGGATTAACAGCAAGCATTTTGATTCATGCTGCATCAATCATTTATCAAGCACCTCCTTCTTTTTCTGAATATCTTCCTGATTTTAGTCAATTGCAATTTACCCTAAACATGAATTAAGCACTTGGGTGACATATTTTATTTCTAGATTTCTTATGAAAAATAAATTACTTAATAGATTATGAATAAGTCTAAGAGATAATGATCTATAGACGGTAAGTTTCAAAAGTAGTCATCAATAGTAAAGTTGACGATGTTATGAACTTTACTACTTATAATACTAAAAGAAGAAAGGATCACATGGTCAAAGGAATTTATTGTGAAAATTATTTGTGGATATTTCATGGGCTAGTTAATTTTGGACCATGTAGTAATATAAGTTTTGTTTATCATTATGGCTCAGATCTTTAGTAATTTTTTTTATGTGTTATGGCCTACTAACAGTTGAGAGCTTTTGCAACACCTCAATCAGACTTTTCCATTTTGTGTCAAAAGGTGTCAATAGTAATAGCATATTAACATATTTATACAATATAATTTTTTTAACAAAAGAGATATCGCTTTACGTCCCTCGAACAAGATAGCTCCGCCCTGCTCGTACCATAGGAATTTGTTATTATCTTCTACTATATATTTAACCCGAAGTAAATTATTTATTCAAGATGGGATTATTCCAAGGATATGGAATCTTTATGTCGATTTTGTTGATTTTTTCGGTTAAACTAATCACTCAAAAACGAGTTCTTAAACATATAATAATTTTGTACCTCATTTGTACAATCAATCTATTGAACAATAACAATTGAATTAATAATAATAGACTAACCGATTAAAATTTAACTTTCAAATTTTAAATATCATAAGTTGAAAAAAGACTTAAACATTAAAAAAGTTATAGCTTAACCCATCGGTGGCCCCTAAAGTTGGCACCAACTTTCACTTAGACATCTTATCTTAACTAGACTTTGTTCATTTTAGACACCTTATGTCACTCCCTATTATGTCATTTTGACACGTTTTGCTGATGTGGTAAAGTGAGTGTGATACACTCATTGATGGCTCGTGTGAGGCTTATTTAGCCTATTTTATTTTTATTTTTTCTCTTCTTCTTCCTCATTTTCAGCTAGTACATTCTTACATTTTCTCTCTCAAAAATTTCTGAAAAATCTATCAAAAACTTCTTTCAAACCTTCTATTATCTGTGTTGGAAAAACATAGTGTTAATATTATTGAACACAATACATACTTGACCTCACCAGTTGATGGCAATATAAATTTTGCATATAAAAGACTTGAAACAATATCGATCGTTCAGCAAAACAACTTTAAGAATTTAACCCCTTTTTCTTAAAAGAATGGAGGATAAAATTAAGTATAAAAAAAATCTACAATCATGATTTTAACATATTCACATCGCCATTATAACTTTTCAAATTTCATATTTACAATTTTAAACACCAAATTAAATGAAGAAATAGGAGAAAGGTATGGTGAAGAAGACGATGAAATCAAATGGGTATTACGAAAAAGACCATGAAAATGGGGGAATATGGCGGAGAAGATAACTATATATGGGAATGGGCGAAAAGAAAATGAAAAGGGAGAAATCTGAAGAGGGTGACTGTGTTGTGGTGATAAATTTTTGATGAAGAAGATGATCGGGGTGGGAGGCGGTGGGTGGGGGAAGAGGGGTGGGAGGGGAAATCTTCAAAATAATTTTTTTTTTAATTGGTCAAAAACCTTTCTATTTGATCTTTAATTTTTTTTAAAATTTTTTTTTGTGTTTAATGACATGGCTTTAAAATGAGACGGCATGACATAATTGATCATTTAATCCATGTGGATATATTTGGTCAACACGCGCGTAGGATCAACAGAAAATTGTGAAAAAAGTGTCAATATCCTAATTTCAAAAAATTCTACTGGACCGGATTGATTATGTCCGGCCCACATAATAGGCTTACTAATTTGTTAAAAAGTAAAAATTATGTAAAATGTTCGCTCATCAATTTTAATTACCTTTTAGCTCAATTTATAAAAATTACACAAAATAGCCCAAGTCGGATAAATTAAATGGGGAAACTTACATAAACATACTATATTAAGAAAATATTTATCATTTATAGCAATAACATTATTTTTCACTTTTAATACACTTATAATACAATTTTAATACATATTACAGAGAACAATTTATAAAACACATATAATTCATGTTTTATTGATGGATAATACATTTATCACACATTTTAATACAATGTGTCAATTTCTTACTAAACAAGCACAAAATATATTTTAAAATAGTTATAATACATATATATTGCATACATAGTTCACTTTAATACATATTGCAGATTTATCATAGTATTGCTATAAATGGTAATAAATGAAAAGTATCGCTAAAATTAACAATTATTTATTAAAAGGTACCAATTCAAGTAATTTTTCCTAAATGGGAACATATTCTCCCTTCGTAATTAAATCTATTTATGATAATCTTTCTAGTTTCCTCCTCTTTAGTGTTATTTTCTCCATGTTTGTTCAGTGTTGCCCTAAATGAATTAACTTTAGTTAAATAAATGCAATTTGGATTTCGTAAGAAAAAAACAAATTCTACATCCAAGTGCATCGAACATTATCATAGTAGTATAAAATCTCCAAGTTGAGAAATTTTATGTTCTCAAAAAAATCAACAATGCTTGGTTGAGAAATTTTATGTTCGATCTCTTTGCGTTTTTTTTTTCTCTTGACTGCTTTACTTCAAAAATTTGACGTACCGTAAATGTGAATCTTTGAGTGAATTATATATCAAAATACTTGAATCATTGAGGATTTCATAACTAAAATTTGAGATTGTATAGAAGTGATTTTGAGTTAATCGAAATTAAATTTTCAATCTATACTTCATGTATAGTTAAGCTATATTCAATTTTTTGAGTGCATCATAATGTTTAGTTAGCGTATAGCTCATGTATATGTAAGCTATATTGTATAGTTAGTGTATACTTTATATGACTTATGACATATTATAGTGTATAATCAATGTATACTTCCTATGACTTTTGATTAATTTTTTTGGAAAAACTACGTAAATGGATCATAAAACTCAAAATAATTACATGATCAATGGCATTGGAGTGCACCTCTTCACGAGGGTGATTAAAGTGAAACGAATGTATTGGTACATTAAGGTTTCTTGTTCAAAAAATACTCATTAGTCAATGATACTATAAGAGTATATGTATATTTGTTGTAGTATCATTAAGGTTTCTTGTTCAGAAATTACCCATTAGTCAATGATACTATAAGAGCATTTGTATATTGTTGTGGTATCATTAAGGTTTCTTGTTCAGAAATTATTCATTAGTCAATGATACTATAAGAGTATATGTATATTGTTGTGGTATCATTAAGGTTTCTTGTTCAGAAATTAATCATTAATCAATGATACTATAAGAGTATATGTATATTGTTGTGGTATCATTAAGGTTTCTTGTTTAGAAATTACTCATTAGTCAACGATACTATAAGAATATATATATATATGGTATCATTAGTGTTTCACTACAAGAAAACGCTTTATTTAAGACCAATATTTAGGGACAAGTTAATAATCACGTCTTTAAAGGTGTATGTATTGGGACGAGATTTTAATCTGGTCTTTAATTTCTTGAGTTATTGTGAAGGTACTAAATGTGGTCTCTTGAGAAAGTATAAAATGGTCCCAATTTAAAATTTAGGGGTCTTGAGAAATTTATTAAGACAGAAATGTACTGAAATGTTAAAAAAACAATCTATTTTCACCAAAACTAGGCGCCAAAATGTCCATTATTGATTAAAATTGTAAAAGGAAAACAAAAAATAAAAGACCTCTGTTTCTCAATACTTAACGTGAAATAGAACCCTAGCAGCGATTTTCCTAACAACGATCTTTATAATACAACGATCTAAGAGCAGCTCTCAACTGAAGAACTTTGTATTCTCAAAATAGAGAAAGCACAGGTCTGCCCAGAAGCAGACACAACAGCTTGTTTTAGTCATTCATCTGTGTTTTCTCAGAACAAAGAAAGTACAGGTCTACCTAGCACCGATCTCAACTCAATCTCCATCATCTATTCACTCGAATCTCAAGTATTACTCCACTTCTTCCGGTTTATTTGTCTCCTTCGATTAAGCCAATTTGTTGTGTGTTTTGTTCAAGTTATAACTCTTCTTGTTTAAGTTACTTTTGTTCTCTCACACTAGCTGTTGATCATTATTTGTAAAAAAGAAGATTCAGTTTTATAATGTGTGGTGATCCCAATAATGAAGGGGATATATCCTTAAAGAACTAAGTATTCCTAAAGGTTAAGAAAACAGTGAACTAAACTTGAAAAGAGGCATTAACAACTAGACGAGCTAACACAATATGATCAACATCGAGAGAGTTGTGTTCAAGTTGAGAAATTCGTTATGAATTACAAATGAATTGTTTTTAAGCTTTTAAGCCTACTAGAGCAAGTGAGAAAACTGATTGTTGTATGTTACTATTGGAAAAGTGAAAAATTGATAGTTTTATTTGGTTCTGAAACTAATAAAAGATGTAAAACGAAATAGAGCTGAGTTATTCTAATTGGTTCTCTTATTTCTTTCTAGTTGTATCTCAATTATTTCTCCTCTTTGCGATTTGTTTTTTTCTTCTCTAAATCTAAGAGTAGATCTTAACTGAAAATCTTAGATCTTAACTGAAAATCTTAGATCTTAACTGAAAATCTTTGTTTTCTCAAAATAGAGAAAGCACAGGTCTACCCAGAAGCAGACGCAATAACTTGTTTCAATTTTTCAGAACAAAGAAAGTACAGGTCTACTTAGCACCGATCTCAACTCAATCTCCATCTTATATTCACTCAAATCTCAGGTATTACTCCACTTCTTCCAGTTTATTTGTCTCCTTCGATTAAGCCGATTTGTTGTGTGTTTTGTTCAAGTTATAACTCTTCTTGTTTAAGTTACTTTTGTTCTCTCACACTAGCTGCTAATCATTATTTGTAAAAAAAAGATTCAGTTTTATAGTGTGTTATGATCCCAAAAATGAAGGGGATATATCCTTAAAGAAGTAAGTGTTCCTAAAGGTTAAGAAAACAGTGAACTAAACTTGCAAAAGGCATTAACAACTAGACGAGCTAAAACAATATGATCAATTTCGAGAGAGTTGTGTTCAAGCTGAGAAATCCATTATGAATTACAAGTGAAGTGTTTTTAAGCTTTTAAGCCTACCAGAGTAAGTGAAAAAAACTGATTGTTGTATGTTACTATTGGAAAATTGAAAAATTGATAGTTTTGTTTGGTTCTGAAACTAATAAAAAATGTAAACCGAAATAGAGCTGAGTTATTCTTTTATTTATTTCTAGTTATATTTCAGTTATTTCTCCTCTTTGCAAGTTATTTTTTTCTTCTCTAAATCTAAGAGTAGCTCTCAACTGAAAAATCTTTGATTTATCAAAATAAAGAAAACACAGGTCTTCCTAGAAGCAGACGCAACAACTTGGTTTCAGTGTTTTTTCAGGACAAAGAAAGCACAGGTCTGCCTAGCACCGATCTCAACTCATTTTTTTATCTTCTATTCACTCGAATCTCAGGTATTACTCCACTTCTTTCAGTTGATTTGTTTCCTTCTATAAAGCTGATTTGTTGTTTGTTTTGTTCGAGTTATAACTATTCTTTTTTAAGTTACTTTTGTTCTCTCACACTAGCTGCTGATCATTATTTGTAAAATAGATTCAGTTTTATAGTATGTTATGATCTAAAAAATGAAGGGGATCTATCTCTTATTTCTGTAGATTTGTATTTGAGTTATTTCTCCTCTTTTGCGAGTTGTTTTTTTCTTCTCTAAATTTGATTTGTTGATTCTATTTCTTATATCATAGTGTATAGTGTGTGCCTAAAGAATCCATCTTATTTTCACAATGAAACTAACTTGAGCTAATGAAAGATGAAAGAAATATAATAGATCTGATGCAAATTACCTCTTGTATATGTTGTTCATAGTAGGTTGAAACAGTAATGATTTCATTTAGGCTTCAAAACATTACAACCTTGAGAATTTTCAAGATACATTCTAATAGTTGCACCATATATTCTTTCATTTTTGTGTAACTGAATCACTATTTTTGTTTGTTCGAATCTCAACCTCCTCTTTCGGGAGCTAGTTTTTTCTTCTTCTGCATATTTGATTTGTTCGAGTTATTTACTTGTTTAAATTACTCTTCTTCTCTCAGATTAGCTGGTCAATTTTTTTGAAGTATATTCAAGTTTGTAGTGTGATAAGATCCCAAAAAGGTAGGGAATCCATACTAAGAGAAATTACTTTTCCAAAAGAAACAGAACCGTCAACTACTATAGAACAAAGACACTCACAGATTATAAATTAAGACAATGTTCAGAGAGAATATAGAGGGAGTTATTCAACTAAGAAATCTATTCTAAATAACAAGTGAACTATTGTTTACCTATTAAAGCTAATAGAGCAAGTTGGAAAGTGATTTTATTTATTAAAACTAATCCAAATGTGCAGTTACCTACAACAAATCTTTTAAGGTACTGGTTACAGAATCAATGTTTTGCGCATCTTACGCTTTTTCTTATCGTTCATATTTTCTTAATCTCTTTTTATGTATTCTCCAAGGTTATGGCGCCTTGTAAACAGTGGATGCAACTTTCTCTTGATAATCGGGTCGACCAAGCCTATTTAGATGGTGTGAAAAAGTTTTTGCTTTTCGATTTTTTTTATATAAAAAATTATGACTATATATATTTACCATATACTAAGCCGCATAATACAAATTGTAGCAGGTAGGAATCGAGAATACAGCATTTTACACAATAAGAAGTTTGAACAAATTAAACTACGATGGTGATCTCATGTATGTCACTTGTTGTAATTGTTTATTACACTAGCTACTTCAACTTTTCTTGTCATAAAGTTGCATGAAAATATTTGGAAAATCATAGATTTAAAATATGGCAGTCAAAACAGCCTCTCCAAGAACATGACCGTCCACAGCTTCTAGTAGTTTATCCTTTGTCACCTGCCAATTATCCAACAAACCACATTACATTGTTACTCGAAATATCAATGAAGTTAGTGAATTCTGTCGAACCTATAAATACCGCATAGCTATGAGTCTATGACCCCGGTATGTGTGTAGGGGTGTGTGAATCCAACCACTTAGGTTCTTAGATATTGAACTTTTCAAATTATGGAGTCAAAAACTTGATATATATGTTTTTTGAATATTCTAGAGATCATCATATCATACACATTTGTGTCAAATTGTGGAACCTTATCATGAAATATCAAAGTTCAATCATGTCTTATTAACCTGTAGAGCATGTTTAAGTCGATTCACTTAGTGTTTGAATAAATTTAAAACGACTTGCACACTTAATTTTCCAATTTTAAGAAGTCAATCCAAACACACACTTATTAATATAATTACTATTAATCAAAATTGAAAAATCAATCCAAACATACACTTAATATAATTACTCCCGAAAAATCAATCTTATTCATTTGTGCATCTTTCTTCTTTTTTTGTTTTTCTCCGAGAATTATATAAAAAATACTATAAATCTCAATAATTACTCCCTCTATGACTTACTTTTATTTTTAGTCTGTCCCAATTTATGTGACTTTCTTTTATTTCTAGTCAGCACATTTCTATATTAAGTAACAATTTAACTATAAAATATCTATTTTATTCTTAATAAAATAATTTACGGTCACACAAATTTCTATCATTCATTTTGAACCACATATTTTAAAAGTCTTCCTTTCTTTCTTAAAATCTGGGGAGGGTGGGAGCAACAAATTTCACAATATACCTTGTTTCCAAGATGGAGCTCATCATCCAAAGCAAAAAGCTTAAACTCAAATCTATGACCATGATTTGGCAACTTAGGTCCACGCCATCCTGGGACTTTCTCATCATTAATTCCTTCTTTAACATGACCATAATCTCCACCTAATTCTTCACCTTTACCAGAAAATCCTTCTGGCAAACCCTTTAAACTTGGTGGAATATTAGTCACAACCCAAATAACCCATGGTACAATAGGTGCATCAATATCTTGCACTACTAGTGACAAACTTTTAGTGTCTTGTGGTAAATTGTACCATTCTAATGGTGGTGACATATTTCTTTGTGCACCTTGACCTTCATCTGTATATTTTCTAGGTAATTTTCCTTCATGATTTATGTTTGGTGATACAAGTCTAAACTCATCACTTGCATTTGCCATTTTTGTGTGTGAAGTTGTTTGATTTTGGATTTGTATGGATGAGGGGAAAATATAAATAAGGGATTTGATGACATTTGTCCTAATTAGAAAGCTTGTGTTGGCATGAGATGTTACACGATGTGTCATACGTGTTTTTAAGTCATTTATATTTAGTTGACACTTCTCGAGCCATCACTAGAGTTTCTCAATTATTCTATTTATTTATACCTTCTTCTTGAAGAGGTAGGGAAAAAGGTGGGAAAAAAAGAGATTTTTATCTTCTCCACAGATTCAGAATTTATTAATAGTGATAGATTGAACAGGTTAATTAGTGATAGTTTCTGAAATAAGAGGAAAAATAATCGAAGCTATAAATATAATATTTACAACGAGATTTGAATTTCGAAAGGACAATTTGAAAGGCAACTATTATTGCGCTACACTGTTGTTTATTAGAAGTTCAAAATTAATATATGTATAAAAAAAAATTACCTACGTATAATATAATTTTTTATAGAAAGAATTAGAGTGAATTCCCTCCACCCCTATTATCAACCATAAGATTGTTACGAAATAAGAATTGGAAAATTTACTCGTATGTACGATATATTTATTATTTGTAGTTATAATTTATAAAATTGTATTTTATAATTAGGGAAATTATATGAAATAACAAATTATTAATTCAAATTAAATGGTATAGCCATAGTTTATTTTATTTGTAATTCGCAGAAAACATTCCATTTTTTGCCATCTGGTTCGGTATACAATTAGCTATTTTCGGTATACAAATGTATAAAATGCGTTTGTGTTTGTATAAAGCGAGAGAAAAGTGTATAACTGTATATACAAATACAAATACATATATTTTCTTCCTATACACTTATAATTATACAAATACAGATCCTATTATACAAATTACAATGTATAAATAAATTTATACAAAACTGAACAATTTATATAAAATTGGATAGATGTATCTAGCGAATTATACAAATCAAAAGCTCCATAGCAAACATAAAATTTGATATGGAGCGCAATTATGCAAACTATAGCTATACATACACATATAATTTTTATGTTTGTTATATGTGAAAGTTGCTCTTTATGATTTACTCCATTTTCTCTTGTTTAAATTGCAATTACCCAAAATACTAATCTTTCTGGAATATCAAGGCAAAGTTAAAATTTTATTTTTCTGAATTTTAAATTTTATAATAATGGTTTAAGTGTTAATAAATAAATTTTAATTTTTTAATATTTATTTATTCAATAAATATTTAATACATATACATTATTTAAACAAAACATATAACTGAATTTAATTAAATTCATATCCAAACTTCTAGCTCCTCACAGACAGACAGAAAACATAAATTGTCCAAAAGAAAATGAAAGTCTTTTTCTTCTCAACATACAAAAAGCACCTAGCAGGGAATTTGAAAACATTAATTAATTTTAAAGATAACAATTCAGTAAACAAAACAAATAAAGAAAATTTGGGATTTAAAGGGCTATTTTTTTTTACTTCAAAATGTAGGCTCCGTTGACCTCTTTTCTTCTTCCAACATTTTTTTTCTTTTCTCTTTTCGGCAATTATCTAGATGATTTGGATAAATAAGAAAAAAATAGTTTAAACTAAAATATTTAAATTTTGATAA
>JAJONZ010022819.1:0-10694 GCA_029582445.1 Solanum paucissectum
TTTTCAAATTCAAAATGTTCATAATTGAGGTTACACAAAATCGGAGCCAGAAAAGGAAAAAGTGGAATCTGGAAAAGTATTCTCTAAGGGTAATGTAAAGGCGACTTAAGGCTGGCAATTGGACAGGACCGGATCAACAGGACCGATTTTATTGGAATCGGACCTTGTTACAGGGTTAAATTATCGGAATCGGGTCTTATCGGAATTTTCCAAAAGTTCCACCCGGTCCCATAGTTACCAGATCCGAACCGGTTTGGACCGGATTCGAACCGGTTCTTACCGGATCAGTTGATTGTATCGGTAATTTTTTATTATTATTTATTAACTTTAATTATTATATAATATATATATTATTAATTATTATATTTAATATTAATAATATTATATTAAAAAATATTTATCAACTTATTCTTTAACTTTTTATAAAACTTCAATTTGAAACTTTAAACTTTAAAGTTTAATAAAGTTTAAACTTAAATTATATTACCAAGAGATCGGAAGGGTTTTATTATTGAAAAACTCACTAATGCCAGTATAGAAGAAGATTTTTCTATACATGATTATTCAGAAGAAGTCAGAGATAATTTGATCGATTATTATTCAGAATGATTAAAGATTGTTATGTATGCAGGATGGCTCCACCATGGATTCATGCTAAAGGCAAGGGAAGGGGGAGATCAACCCCAGGGAGATCCCAATCTTATTCTCAAGGACCGTCATACGGATCTGCAGCTAAATCACAATCTTATCACGGATCGTCACACAGATCCTCATCAAACTCTCCAGTTATACAAATGGGAAGAAAGAGTTTGATAAATGAGAAGATTTCTGATAAGGATGAATCTTCATCCAATTCAAGGCAATATATTAATCTGGAAGATATTCCGGAAGACAGTCCGTTATATGGTCACATGTAGGCGTATCTGGCTGCTCAAAAGCAAAAAGATATTTTTTCTTCCATTACCAAAGAGGATACTAATGATATCAGATCCTACGAAAAATTACAGAAAAAGGAATTGATATTTCTTTTAGAAAACTCTGAACTTCAGAGAAAGGACGAACCCCGGAAGATATTTCAGAGGTACCTAATCAACGGATTATATTTTCCGGGTGAGTCATACAAAACTCAGGTTTCTTCAGACTTGAAGAGGTTGATATACCTCAAAACCTTAATTTGTTAAACAAATGGACTATCCCTAAAGTCCCGATTAAAACTATTTATGATTATGGTTGGTTTGATAAACTGTCTTCTAAACTATTAATAAAAACTACGGATCAATCTTTAGTTTTAAATTCGTCTTAACAGACTATTCGTTTGTTAAACGAGCGCGATATTAATTTATATAAAAATCAGTATAATTACCTGCATATTGGTATGGTTCAAATTGCTTTTAAGCCTTTGACCCTTAAAGGGTTACCTGAAACGTTTTTAGCAGCTTTAAGAGATGCTAGAAATTTAAATTTTAGACAGTCCCTTATGGGTTCGATTGAATCTACGGTGGCCTATGGTCCCGTATATTTTAATACTCAACCAAATTTGCAATTATCTCTTTCTGATGTTAATATACTTGTTGCCTTAACATTAAATGTTAAAACACATGGTTATAATTATGTGCCTGGTTCAGAACTCATAAGTTTATCTTATAGAATTTATTTTAAATTGTTATCCACTTTAAATCCAAGATGTAAATTATACGATACATCGAATCAAACTATTTTGATAGAAATCAATTTTGCAATTCCAAGGTTACCACCAGGAGACCTATTAAGTGGGAAGAAATTAATTTCCCAACTACATGGAGTCTAAATTCGATCATATCCCCAAATCAGATAACAGATGCGGTTACCAATTCTGATTATTCTCATATATCGCAAAATCCAGATGGTAGGATTTGTATTCATTTTTTTTATAGTAGCTATGCACCTCATAGGCCGTCATTTTCTAATAGATTAATGTCTACTGTGAGTTCCAGTTATAATAGACGTTCTTTATCAAGTCATAGACTTTTACCTGCTATTCATCATATTTCTCCTATTGAACCTATCTATGGTCCATCACGTGATCGTGCCGCTTCTTTACATACCATTGCAACTGATCGCAATTCAATGGTAGAAAAGGTAAAGATTGATCCCAAAACTAATATAGTTCAGGTAAATGATGATATTTCTGATAAGGATATTCCTTCTATCTCCAAAATGGAGTTTGACCTAAATAGTTTTTAATGATTCCACAACAACTTGATTTTAGCCAAGGTTCTCTGGCAAGAAAACATATTCAAAAAAAAAAAATTGATGAAAAATGGAACCGATTTAGAACTTGGTTCTTTGATTCTTATAGTAAAGAAGATATGAATAATATCTCTCAAGAGTTTTATGAAACTTGTGCTTTGCATAATCAAATTATGTATTTTGTTCCATGGTTTATAACCACTTATTTGCCTTTATATATTAATGTTATTGAAAGAACTTATAAAAATGGTAGTGATAATCTTATAAAAGCCATTTACCCCCCTCAGTCATCTTTTGTTTTACCAAATAATACAGGTATTACTTTCTCGGCATTTCAAAAATTCATTGAAGAAGATATTGCTTCTATCAGTATTGCTGAAATTAATAAGCTTATTACTCAAAATAATTATTTGAGTTTATATGTTAAAGTTTTGGGTGAGCATATTAGCTCTCTTGATAAAAAACTTGATGAACTAATTATTTTGATAAAAGGTATAAAAGTTGATATAGCTAAGTCAAATATTGCTTCTACTTCTGAAAGCAAAGTCGAGGTTGTTCCTACTCATGTTCAAAGACCTCATGAGATTCAAGATTTTAAATTTAAATCATTAAATGATTTGGAAGAAACTTGATAAAAAGTTTTCTGGTTTAGATTTTAAAGAACTTCTTGATAAAAAGCTTTCTGGTTTAAATTTTAAGCTAATTGATTTAACGCAAAACTTTACTGATAAAATGGAAACTACGGTTGATTATAAAAATCAGGTTTCTTCAGAGTTTAATAAACTCAAAGGTTATCCCAGAAAAAATAATGGTTATGCTACTAAACCAAGCATGCATATTTATTATTATCTCCGTCCTACTCCTCAAGATGTTTTGATAGAGGAACGAGATTGAAATCAGACTAATACGTCTTATAGTGATTTCGAAATTTATGAATCTTGATGGGTTGACTGATAGACAGTTAACTATTTTTGTTCATAGAATGCTTATGTATGCAACTATTTGTAAAAGTGTTAAAAACACAGATAGGACTATTTGCAAAATGATTGTTGTAGGTTTTATTGGCCAACTTCGAGGCTGGTGGGATAATTATTTAAATATGAAAGAGAAAGCCTCTATTATAAATATTGTGGTTACTGATGATGGTGTTGATAATTAGGCATAACTCTAGTTAAAAATAGAGAAATCTTCTTCTATACTAGCATTAATGAGTTTTTCAATAATAAAACCCTTCAGATCTCTTGGTAATATAATTACCTTCAGAATAATAATAATAATAAGAGTTTCTTTATCAAAAAAGGCTTTGTAACACACACACAAAAAAAAAAAGAGGTTTTGTAACACATTTTATTGAAGGTACTCTCTGGATAAGAAATTCGGTAAGGAATTATTAACTCCCTTTTTATATTGAATTTCAAAATCAAAAGGGGCTAATTGAGCTTGCCACCTTGCAAATATCAATTTTGAAGCGTCATGCTTAAAATCTTTATTAAACATGTATTTAACAGATTGAGCATTAGTTTTTATTAAAAACTTTTGATTGTATAAATCATCCTGAAATTTCAACACATATTTAACAATGGTTAACATTTCATTAGCCAGCGTAACATATTTTTTCTAGGCCTCACTCCATTTTCCAGAATGAAACCTGATTAAATATTCATTGTTATTGTTGGGATTAATTTATTTTAATATCCCACCATAACCAATATTAGACGCATTTGTCACAATAATTTTTTACCAAGCAGGGTTAGCAAGAGTTAAGCACGGTAAGGATCGAACTCGAAGTTTAATATCCTTTATCAAAGTGGCATGACTACCAGTCCAAGGTGATTTATATTCATTTTTCAGCCTGTTATATAAAGGGTCCAAATCACGAGATAGATTTTTATAAAAAGGGGATATGTAATTTAAACTTCCTAAGAACTTTTGCAATTGAGTTCTATCAGTGATAACAACAGAAAATTTTGATGCAAAGTCAATTGATCTTTGAATCGGGGTAACTTTCCCTTGACAAATATGATGTCCTAAAAATCGAACATCAGTTTGGAACAAACTCATTTTTGATTTTGAGATGACCAAATCATTTGTATAACAATTTTCTTAAAGATATCAAGATGCCTGCCTAATATGCATTTCAAATGTTTTTGAGAATACTAAAATATCATCAATATAAACAATGACACAATCCAAATATGGATTTAAAATATCATTCATGATTTTCTGAAATTCAGATGGGGCATTTTTCAATCCAAATGACATAATATTCCATTCATATTGTCCAAATGGGACATTAAAAGTTGTTCTATAAGCATGCTTTTTAAATATTTGAATATGCCAATATCTTGATTTTAAATCAAATTTTGAAAATATATTGACATCATATAATCTAGACAATAAATCTCTTTTGTTGGGAATATGATACCTAATCCATTTTAAATATATGTTTAAAGGTTTATAATTAATAACCAATCTAGGGATACGTCGTTCCCTTTCAGCAGCATTATTAACATAAAAGGTTGTACAAGACCAAGGGGATTTAGAAGGTTTAATCAAACCTTTTTGCAATAGATTATCAATTTTGTTTTTGCAAAATTCTACTAACTCAGTGTTCATTTGAGAGGGCCGAGATTTAGTAGGGATATCATCCTCAAAAAAGCTTTCTTCATACGGAAGAGTTAATATGTGCTTTTTTCTATTCCAAAAAGCATTGGGGTGATCTGCACAACTATCAATGACAATTTGTTCGGATATTAATTTAATTTTCTCCCTTACTTTAGCAGATTTCAGAGAATCAAATATATTTATACTGAATAATTCTAACTGCAAAGAATTCATATGTTTTTCCTTCATATCAATTAAAGCATTAATATCTCTGGTTACTGGATCTGTAACAAAAGTATAACTTATTTCATTATCTTTATAAGTGGCCGAAAATTCTTTTAGTACAAGTTTCTCCCGGATCCATAAAATAAAGATCATATCTATGTTAAATACTTCACCTCCATCTCATTTATACCATGAAAGTTCTAGGCTCTGATACCTGATTACAGGATCAGTGATTGGTGGTAATCCGCCAGTCATATCTAGCAACTCAGCATCCTTAAGCTAGCGGTAGTCCGCACTGCATAAGAATTGAAATACATAAGAATGTTCATATAGCTTCTCGAACTGCATGGTGATACTTTTACCTGAGCAAATGGTATGTCAAGGATCTAATACATACTTCTTATTAAGCACATGTGTTTGGTAGTTCTAACCGGATATTAGGCGCCCTTTTTCAAATCCTTATCGGGTTGTGAACCACGGCTGACCAGACGGAGCCACTAAGGCAAAGCCAATAAGAGTAGTGCTAGATTCGACTGTACCTCGATCTCAGAACCAAGTCGAGAACCCATAACAAAATTCCTTTATATTTTAATAAAGCTTAGATTTTTCATGATCTATAGGAGAAAAGTTAGTTATTCAACATAGATATGAGATCTTTAGCCGGACATAGTCCTGGCTCGAAGAGACGGAACTAAAAGAAAAATACCTTATAAGGATAGTTGTCTCCAAAGTCTAATATCTGAAGAACTGATCGGATATTTATTTATTATCGAAACAGTGCTTATAAACTGAATGCTTTACAAAGATATACAACTGTCTATGAGAGAGAATGTTTATTTTTCTGATGTCTCTCCTCTAAGAAAATGAAAGCATTTAAAGACAAAAGGAAAAACAGAAAGAATCTATGTACAGTAAAAGGGGTCCCACCATTGGGGTCCCTAAACCGTGTATCTACTGTTGATGAACAATGTATCTACTGTTGAGTGGGATCAAGACAACAGTGTATCTACTGTTGAGTGGGCTCAAGGCTTTACGATGTCATCTTCATTATGGCTTTTCTTTGGCATGTTTCTTATCCATGGCCTTCATTTGTTGCAAAAAATCTTCTGCATTATGTATATCGGCTGTAGAAAGTATATTCTCTATTTTATTTCGATGTGACTCTTCCGCGGTATCATCGTTGCTTGTTTTACTCCGCATCAATGTGTCGGATTTATTAATCTGGGTAATGGTTTGAAGTAAATTTCTTTTTACTTCTTCTAAATAATCATTGATCATGTTTTCTTTATCTCCGTCTTGAAAGGAGATCCTTCTGGCAATATGCCTTACTGAGTTTTCATCAACAATTCCCTTTTGAGGGATTTTATTATATTCATTTATTTTTTCGCTGATGATATCCAAAAATTCTTGACCAATTAATTATTTTGTTTTGGGATCCTTTTTCATTAGCTTGTCCTAAAAAATTGTTGTAATAAGTCTTGTATATGCAAGGAATATTTTCCTCCATGAAACCTACTTCAGGAGTCCATTTATGAATTCATGGTATTGAAAATTCAATAAAGAAGAAGATTTGATCTATTTTTTCTAACCAGCAGATATGATCTGCGTGATATAATTTATGTAGGTCTGGTGACACTTTGGTCCATTTCTTGTATAACTTGAAGAATTGTTCGGGTAAGATTTGAATTGTAGGACCGTGGTATGACCACCAACTTATGAACCAATTTGGAATAGGTTCTGCAAATATCTTTGCGCATACCTTTATAAACCAAGTGTGTTTATGTCTATCATTATTATAATATATCATTTTATCAAATGCTTGGATATAATCCCAATATGTGAAATTCATTCGAGTATTATTGAGACTTATATGTCTCTCTTTCATCGTAGAAATACCCAGTCTTCAACATATATAATCTGTTTAATAATAATTTTTGAGAAGTTATAAACGTTCTCATTTGGGCTATAACCCGAACCGGAGAAGTGCTGAAGTTCTGCACTTTCTGAGCTTATCAAGATTTCTTCATAATACGATTGAGGTTTGTATGACTCACCGAATAATATAATCCATTGATTAGGTACCTCTGGAATATCTTCCATGGTCCATCCTTTCTCTCTCTGAAGTTCAGAGTTTTCTAAAAGAAATATCATTTCCTTTTTCTGTAATTTTTCGTAGGATTTGATATCATCAGTATTCTCTTTGGTAATGGAAGCAAAAGTATCTGTTTGCTTTTGAGCAGCCAAATATGCCTGCATGTGACTGTATAACAGACTCTCTTCTGGAATATCTTCGAGATTAATATATTGCCTTGAATTGGATGAAGATTCATCCTTATCAGAAATCTTCTCATTTATCAAACTCTTCCTTCCCATTTGTATAACTGGAGAGTTTGATGAGGATCTGTTTGACGATCCTTGATAAGATTGTGATTTAGCTGCGGATCTGTATGACGGTCCTTGAGAATAAGATTGGGATCTCCCTGTGGTTGATCTCCCCCTTCCCTTGCCTTTAGCATGAATCTATGGTGGATCCATCCTGCATACATAACAATCTTTAATCATTCTGAATAATAATCGGTCAAATTATCTCTGACTTCTTCCGAATAATCATGTATAGAGAAATCTTCTTCTATACTGGCATTAATGAGTTTTTCAATAATAAAACCCTTCAAATCTCTTGGTAATATAATTTAAATTTAAACTTTATTAAACTTTAAAGTTTAAAGTTTCAAATTGAAGTTTTATAAAAAGTTAAAGAATAAGTTGATAAATATTTTTTAATATAATACTATTAATATTAAATATAATAATTAATAATATATATTCTATAATAATTAAAGTTAATAAATAATAATAAAAAATTACCGGTACAATCAACTGATTCGGTAAGAACCGGTTCCGGTCCGGTCCAAACCAGTTTTAATAATATTATATTAAAAAATATTTATCAACTTATTCTTTAACTTTTTATAAAACTTCAATTTGAAAATTTAAACTTTAAAGTTTAATAAAGTTTAAACTTTAAACGTTAAATTTTAAATTCAATTTAAAGTTTAAACTTTAAATTCAATTTTAACTTTAAAGTTTAAAGTTTAAATTCAATTTTAACGTTTAAAGTTTAAATTCAATTTTAACTTTAAAGTTTAAACCTTAAAATTCAAATTTGTAAAATGACTTGCATTAAATATAAGAGACTATTTTAAAAGAAAATCAAGGCGAATAGCCGTATATTTATTCAAATAAATAAAATGTACAAATACAAATACTAGAAAGAGTACATAATCTAAGTATTGAATATTAATTGTTATACTAATAATTGATTTTTAAAAAAAATTCTCTTTGTAACGTATCATTTCAAAAGAAACATTATTTGGAACTTGTATTTGTCATTCTTCCTCCATTGCTTCCATGCCATCATCACTATTATCACCAAATATTTCATCTATGGCGTCTTTTATTTGGCTACTTAATTGTGATAGTCTAGTATTTCTTCTTTCGGCATTGATCTAATCTCTAAACAACACTGATATTTTCAAACTATCCTTTGCTAATGAATATTGATGATCTCCAATCATAAATCTCGCTGCGCTAAAGGCTTGCTCCGAAGCGACCGATGATGCTTGGATCGCTAGCACATCTCGAACAACCCTACCAAGGGTCGGAAATTATTTTTCACGATTCTTCCACCATACTAATATTTGATCTTGAAGTTGTCCTTCTTCATGCCTAATCTTTTTCCGTGCCTGATTAAAATATAAATGAAAATTATTATTGGTAGAGGATTCAAGACCAAGATAATCATCCATAAACTCATCTATATCATCACTTGTAGGCCTACAAGATGGAGGTTCAACTATTGGAATATTTTTTTCTATAGCTTTATATGTATTATATAAATCTCTAGCTTTTGTAAATATGCTTCTTTTACAATCTTCAACACTAGGAGTTTCATCATCTTTAATTTCTAAATTTGCATAAATCTTTTCAACCATTCTTTCAACACCTTTTAATTTATAATTTGAGTTGAATAAAGTAGCAATCAAATAGATTTAAGGAATATGAAACAGATATTTTTTGAATTTTTCAATCATAAAAGCAAGTGATTCTTTAAATCGATCTTTTCCTTTATATTTTGCAAATTCAGATGAAATAGCACAAATATTTACTAAAACAGAAGAAATAGTTGGCTAATATTGACCAGAAGCAACATTTGTTGCTTTATAAAAAACACTTACAAATTCAATAAGTTCTTTTGTATTTTTCCAATCTTCATAGTCAATTCTTAAATTCGGGTCCGCATTATGAAAATTAAAAACTAATTGTATCGGCTCTTGATAAACATAAGCAACTTCAAGCATTTCAAATAAAGAATTACATCTAGTGCATACTTCTTTTTGAACTTTTCTATATGCAAGTCCACATTCTTTATAATGATTTTTAAATTTTGTAATTCTAGCTTTTATTTTAGCTTTAAAAATTCAATTACAAGCAATTCTAATTTTTTCACAAGAAATTCCAAATTGAAAAATATTATCTTTTACTACCAAATTATAAACATGTGCGGCACACTTAATATGAAAAAAATCATTATCAATTGGACAAAGTAATCAATTACTTTTAAATTATTAGAAGCATTATCTAAAGCGACACTCATTATTTTATCACATATTCCATAAAAATGTAAAATAAAGCTTATTTTTTATGCTATATAAGAACCGATTTAGTTTCTTCAACATATTTATACCCTAATATTCATTTTTGCATGTTTCATTCATGATTACCATTAGGACTACGTCCCATATCAGAAGTAATAGATAATCTACCATCATAATAAACAAATAAACAATGAAGAAATGACAATATTCTTTTTGATATTTAAAAAGATCACTTTTAATTGTACTTGTTGGAATACCTTCATAATCTGGGTTATACAATTCCAGAATATAATGAATAAAATCTGGGTGTGAAGGAAATGAAAAAGGCAAACCACAAACAACAACCATTTTAGCTAATTATCTACGATCTTTTTCTTTGCTATATGTGTGGTGTGTGCTTCGGCCAGCCGGGTTAGTCATATTTAATATATTTTGAACCATATTAGAACCTCCAACTCCTATAAAATTTTCAGGTATGGGTATTCCATTTCTATTAGCCCTTTCTATATCTTCTAGGCGAGCAAATTCTTTATTACACTTTCTCAAATGCATTCTTAGTCGTCATGTTCCCCCTTGTGTACCCATAGTCATATGTTTCATGGTCAATTTACATTTCATGCAAGTAACAATAGTTTTTTCCTCATTTTGTACCAAAAATTTCCATACTAAAGATCTTTTAACACGTACAACGGCCTTTGAAAAAGTAGGTAAAGGGGGGACTTCATCTTGTTCCGGTAATTCGGTTCTGACTAGTAGGGGTAGGGGTCTCATCATCTTCTTCATTTATTTCTACTTTCTCATCTAATTCTTCCTCAAAATTAGTAAAACATCTATTTAAAGTCTCATGATCTATTTCATTTTCGGATTTAAATTCAATAGGTCATGACATAAAAGAAGTTTCATCAACATTAGTATAATCATTAGTATTAATTCTAAATCTAGGTGGCAAATGTTTAGAACTAGAACTACTTCCTCCTCCCC
>JAJONZ010022853.1:0-14191 GCA_029582445.1 Solanum paucissectum
GACACCCTTTTCAACCATGTGTTTCATTACTTCCTCGGCATCTTCAACTTTCCCTTCTTTGCATAGTCCATCTGTTAGTATGGTGAAGGTGCGCACATCTGGATACATATTAAGGTTCACCATCTCTGAGAACAAAGTTTTAACCTTTTCCCACTGACCGAGCTTACACAAACCATCAATCAATGAATTATACGTTAATATGTCTGGATGAATGCCTTTCTGCTTCATCTCGTTCAGAATGTTGATAGCAGCATCTAAGTTTCCATCTTTGCAAAGAGCATCTATAACAATGTTGTAGATATATATGTCGGGCTGAGTGTTACCTTGTTCCATTAACCGGAGCAAACTTAAAGTCTTTTGAGTATGACCCCTTTTGCTGAGCCCATTCATTACTGTTGCATACATGATTTCATCGGGCTCACAAATCTTCTCTCTCACCAATTTTTTGAACAATTCAACAGCATCTTTCACCTTATTTTCAGCAAAGATTCCCCTTATTAGAGTTGTAAAGGTAACATTATTAAACGGAATGCCATTCTTCAAGTAAATAGGTAACACCGAAAATCCAAAACCAGCACGATGCATCAGGCAATAACTATTAATCACACTATTCAAGATGAACCCATCAATTGGAATGCCCAATTTCCGCATTTGTCGGAAAAGAGAAAGGACAGGTGAGTAATGCTTCATACTTGTCATAGTCTTAAACAATTTAGAGAAGTCGACAACTGAAGGAAGTGACTTCATTCTAACCATTTGATGGAAGAGAGTGACAGCATCATCTAAACACTTGAGTTTCTCAAAATTTAACACAACTCTACCCTTTACTTTACTACTGCGTGAAGAAGAAGAAGAATAAGAATAGGAGATATGAAAGGAAGAGATTGAGAGAATACCATTGCATTTCCGCAGAGAAATTTTACTCATCGCCATTGCCAAACAAATCTTTCTTACTGAGTTGCTCTATAATTTTAAGTGTGACCTAATTTTACTCGCACTTTGTTGGATGATTGTTTTATACTTATAATAATGCACTAGGTAAATCGCCCGCACTTCGCGTGGTAATGATTTACGTCAATAATCTATTTCTAAACATTTAATAATATAAGTGTTTTTGAGTGGGTACAATCCTACGCTAAATTGTAATATTTTATTCAAAAATGAAATGAAATATTTTTTTAATCTTAAAATCAAAAAGATTTGATTTTCAGTGTTTATGTATTTTGTTATTAATTCTTCATTTTACTGTAGTTATTCATCACCAAATTCTTTAGAAAAGATATGTAATTGTTTCATTGTCTATATTTGTATTCTCAAAAAGTGGTACAAATATTTTATTCATCAATTGCGAGAGTTTTTCTCCTATTCAAGGCCTCTACATACATAATCCAAATATTATACATCTTATATAACTAATTAGTTGTGTACTTGATAAGTTAATTAAAATTTAAAAACATATCTCTTGGAGTTCAATGAAATAAAGTATGTCGCTCAAATAATTTGGATTAAATGATGTCTTGGCAAGTCCATTATTCAAAATCATTCGCAGTCGATGACATTACTTTGACAGACAAAAGACATATTTTGTTGTTTATATTTCGATCAATATGGTTAAAATTTTATTTATTTTTTTGCGACTTTTAATCTAATGTTTATAAGGAGATAATTATTTCTTTAATATTTGATTTAGATGGATTCATCCTACTTTGAGGGGTAATTCATTGACTCCAATCTAACATTTGAACCCCAAGGTAGTGTGGAACCACCTTAACTTCTGAACACTCAAAAGTCCCTTCTTGGACATCCCATGAATCTTTTAGCTACTGAAAATTCTATAAAGATCAAAGTCATTTATTTTACAAGTTTAGGAATTCTAATCTACATGACACCAATAGTCTAATGATTACATCAAACTCTTGATTAACATATTTTCTTTACTTCAACATAATGATCAAAATCATAAACATAAACAACAAAGTTTAAAAACATGTACTAAAAAACAACAATTAATAACATAAGCATAAATTAATGACTGTAAAAAACATATCAGGATCTATAACAATAGAATAAAACAGAAAGGAAAAAATCGAGCCCACTGAATGCACATTGTCCCCTTGAGGAAATTATTCCTCTCTAGTACCCGAAGTTTAAAGGAATAGATCCTCTCAGGATAGAACGATTCTATTCACCAGTGTATTGAAGAAGTAGGAGAAGAAGAAGAAGAAAAAGTTTAGAATTTTCGTTGTTTTAAAATGAGAGGAAATCCCTTTATTAATAGACAACAAAGGGTAGTGTGAATAAATATTTATTGTGCCTTATCGAAAAGGCCACAACTCTTTGAAAAAATCACAACTTTTCATAAAAATTGCAACTCTTCATAAAAGTCGCAACTCTTTATAGAAGTCACAACTTTTTATAAAAGTCACAACTTTTCATGAAAGGGAGGGCTAATTTTGGAAATAAATTAATTAAAAGGGAATCCTGGTTTGTGGTGGCGCCACGTAGGCGGGCCTAGTGTTCTCTTTTATATATATATATGATATGATTATATTATATGGTATGGTGTTGTATAATAGCATATTGTATTGATTTGACTAATATAATGTTTAGATAGATTGTTATTTTAATTAATATAATGTTTTTATTTTAAATTTATAGAATCATTTTCATCCATCTAATCCGTCATCTTCAATTTATAAATTATTTATTCTTATCCTTTACACCAAACTATCCCTAAATATATCCTTCCCCTTATCCAGGGTGATTTTATAGTCTAAATTTATAAAGGGCATGTAAATTCAGGGTCTCTTTGTAAAATTAAGTATTTTATGTGTATTATTTTCTAAAATTAAAATGATATATGTTGCCTCACATGCTAAAAGAAGGCTAATTAATAGGGAGAATTACATGGTTAAGTAACCATATACTAGTTAATTAGTCATCGTGACTATAGTTTTAGTTAATTATCACTCGCGACAAACATTCAGTGATAATTACGTGGGCAGAGGTTTTGAGTTTGTATAATTCGCACATTTGTATAATTCAGAATTTGTATAATATAATTTGCATAACTTTTATCTAATGTAATTTTGTATAATATAATTTATATATTATTATTTAAAGTTTAGATGTTTGTGTTTGTAAAAAATTGTTATTTCAAATTTATACAAAAATAGTCCAATCATACAATGCACTCACAAATTATACAAACTCGCTAATTATACAAAATCACGAATTATACAAACCCACGAATTATACGAACGAGACAGCTTAAACTGTAGTTACAATCTGTAAGTATGCAGACTATAGCCATGGAGCATAATTAAGTTTATTATTGTGGCTATTTGTGAAAATTCACCTAAATAATAAGGATGTTAAATGGACAAGTTGGGTTGAAATTAGGGATATTAAAATGGGTTGAAATAGAAATTGAGTTGGGTCCAGACCCGCTCAAGTTTACTTTGGGTTCAAATGGACTTAAATACGGATTGGGTCTTGACTCGTTCAATTTGACCCGCTTAATCTCAATAATTTTAATATATTATTATTTAAGTTTTTATAACCAAATTTGAATTTCAACTCAAGAATTTTTTTTTATAAAAAAGTTACAAATGGATAGATAAATACTAAAAGATATAAAATAAATAGTAATTCATACCTTTAATATAGGAATGTGTGTTACATCAATGCAAATAAAGAATCTTAAAACGGGTCGAAATTGGAGGTTAAATTGGATTTAATTGAAGATTCTATTAAAATGGATTAAGACTTGAATGAGTTGAGATTGAACCAATTCTAATTATCTTGAGCCCAAGCCCAAGTTCGAACCCTAAAAATTCTAATAAAGCTTGAATGAGTTGAGATTAGAGCCAATTCGAATTTTCAATACATCCTGAATGGCGCCTATCCACGTGCTTGACGAGTAGGGGTGGCAATGGGGCGGGGTAAGCCCGCTAAGATCTCAACCCGCCCCGCCCCGCAAAACCTGCCCCATTCCACATAATTTGTAAAAATAACCATTTCAAATAATAGGCTTAGTAAGTTTTTAACTTGAAAATTTAAAATTTTGTTAGCTATTAACTGCTAAAATTAACATGTTATAACATTATTCTAACATTACAATGCAATTTTATAACTCTTTTAGCTATGTCAGCAACATTTTTTTTGGTAATTTTGAATTGGTTACATTTAATGTAATAACAAAAATTTAAATGCAATCACTGAGATAATGTTTTCTTCTTTCTAATTTCTTAGCCATTCAAAACAGTTTATGTAAATATTCATGTTTACTTAAAACTCATCATATGACGATATCCCAAATAGGTGCAAAACTGATAAAGAGAATTTGTGTGAATTACAAATTTAAAAGATTTTTTATTCCAAACTCGCAACCCGCCCCGCTCCACATACGCAAAAGCTCTAACCCGCCCTGCTCCACATACACTATAACCCACACCGCCTCATTGCCATCCCTATTGACGAGGAAGGTCTTGCTGCAAAGCTTGCTCGGGAAGAGGAGCTGTACAGAAGTGTCCACAATCTGAAGAAGGAATCGTGATGAAGAAACAAATCGATAATCCTTGGAGACGAGATCTTTCTTTTGATTGAGACACTTTAGTGCAGTTGCCTGGCACAGTTCGTAGAACAGAAAATTGAAAAGCATTTGATGGTGATTGAGCTTATATACATTCACGCTTTTCATGTTCCATCATCATCTAGTAACTTCTTGTATGTATGTAAGCATTGAAACGGTTCAGCTTATCCCTACGCTCGCTTGCAACATCTCCGGTAGACACCATCTGTATCATACCGGTCTGATCAACAACAAGAATGTGGTTACCTGGCAAGTAACATGTTCTGTTAGAAAAATTGAAAGAAAGCTTTCGGGCATGAAAATACATTGTTATATGAGAAATATTGCATGTATATTGTTTAGGGGACAAAAACAAGTCTGAAACCCGAAACATATACTACAAATCGATATTTAGCATATAGAAGGTGTACAGTCATGTGAATTGGGGATTTTTGATGGAACTCGATGGTAAGATATGGGGTTCGGAAACAAATAGAGAGATTGGATAAAGTTTTACACATTCACTGTCAAATTCTCAATTTTTCAACAATAAGTTTTTTCTCTGCTCATAGGAGTTTGAGGTAAGGTGACCCGCTTTCTTTTTTACTTTTCATTTTAGTTATGGAGGGCTTTGGTAGAAAGATTAGCAAGGCAAACACAACTTGACCAGATAAAATGCTTTCAAGTAAATACAAGAGGCCAAGGATCAATTATATCTCTTTTTTTTTTGATAACCGAGAAATCCGTCTGTGATCCACTCTTTGGACCAATCACAGCCTTCTAAACTCGGTGGATAATGGGCCCGCTCCTCTACCCTTCTACACTTAAATACCGGATGATACACTTAGAATGTGCAAAGCAAATGAAGAGCAAGTATTGTACCTGAAGACAATCTAATTGTTATTTGAATCTGTATCAGGTTTACAAGCAAATTATGCAGAGTGACATTTTCAAGGTAAATCACACAAAGTTGGTAGAACACCTGGGATGCAATGTGGAACAATTATCAACCAAAGAGTTGGGAATGTCAATCTGGAAAAGTGTGAGAAGACACTCTCATATTGGAAGCAATATTTATCCTTAGAAGGAAGACTAGTCCTAACCAATACACTATACCAATTTTTTTTTAGCTGCAATTAATTAATAACAATAACTTAATTGCAGCTAAATATGTTTTTTAGAGGCAATTACTAGTGACAACTATATTTTAACACTCTTTGTAAATGTCGCTAAAGCCTATATCGCATTGGATTTAATGATAATTAATTAATGCCGGTAAAGGCTTTAGCACTCTTTGTTAATGTACATATTTATTGCCGCTAAAAGCAGTTTTTGTTGTAGTGATAGTGTCTTGGACACTCTTTCTATATATATTATGTCTCTATATCCAAGACCCCAATACTAAGGAAGAAAGAGATGAGTTCAGGGAAGGCTTCTTGTGGCAAGCTAATAGAGAGAAGAAAGCCTTCAACCTCGTCAAATGAGAAATTGTGACAACAAGGAAGAGGGAATGCAAAATAGGAGCAAGAAATAAACAACAAAAATCTCCTTATGATATGAGACTTTGGAGGTTCTACAAAGAGGAAGAAGAAATGAAGAAGCAACTGATTGCAGAAATAATATGGGATGGAGAAGTTTTGGATCACGAAGGTTCCTAACTATTCTTATGGAGTTGGAAATATGTCAGAAACTTATGGGGTGAATTCTCAGAGCACATTCACACTAAACTGAATGATGGTATAAAAGCCCTTTTCTGGCAAGATAGGTGGATAGGGAACACATGATTCGTGGAGCACTTTTCCAGGACTTTCAGCTTTGCAACAGTAGAAGTGTATCATGACTGAAATGGAGGAAATTAGCCAATTTTGGCCAGTGAATGAAGGATTTAAGGACTGCAAAATGCTTTACAAGATAAGTCCAAATGGAAGGAACACAAATCTGGCAACTATAGTATTTCCTATCAGATTCGATGACTAAATGGCACTGATAAATGATATTACTAGACTTAAAACACATAAGGAAACTCACCATTATTATTTTTAAATCTGTAAGGTTACTTTTTGTTCTCACATTAATAATGCAATAACATTTGATTTTTGAGAAAAAGAAAAACGGATATAGAACTCAAAATATCAAAATTCGCTATACCTCCTCAGTAGGTCTGCCTAGAAACCTCAAGCAACGCTCACATTGCCATCAACTTCTGCAATTGCATTGGATGTCAATTCTTTTGCAAGGATAAATAGGAAATTGTATCACAGCCATAGTGCAGCCGAACAAACCAAGTGAACAACTTTTCACTTCTTGATTTCCGCATGAAGCTCTGGTAACATGTCAACGACGGAAGGATTTTCACTAATAACCTTTACCAGTAACTCAGCTGTAGTTGCGTCAAATGAGAAGCCCCTTCCAGTCATTTCCTTCATTAAAGTTACCATTTCATTTATTTTCCTGCACCTAAGATATCCTCGCGCGATAACATTGTAAGTGATATTGTTTGGAAAATAACCGTTCTCTTCCATTTTTCTAAGCATATCTTTAGCTTCATCTAACAACCCTTGCAGACAAAATCCAGTTATCATTGTATTGTATGTTCTCACATTCAGAAGCAATCCCATTGAAGAAAGCTTCTGAAAAATAGCATGAGCTTTATCAAATTCACCGTTTTTAGACAATCCATTAATGATAATATTGTAAGATGTAATATCAATATTTTCTGTCTTTCTTTCCAACTTATTAAAGAGTGACATAGCTTCTTCAACAAGTCCGTACTTAAAATAACCATCAAGCAAAGTGTGATAAATGGATAAGTTAGGTACTGGCCCAGTAGATACCATCTCAACAAACAATTGTTTTGCAACACCAGTTCTTCCAACTTCAAACAGGCCTTGCAAGATAGTATTGTAGGTAACAATATTAGGCTTTGATCCCTTTTGAGAAATTTCACGAAACAACTGCATGGCCTTGGTTTGTTTCTTTTTCTTACAGTATCCATTTATTAGTATGTTATAGCTAAAAATGTCAGGCTCAATGCCCTTATCTATCAAGATATCAAAAATTCTCCTAGCTCTATCTAGTTGACCACGCAAACAATATCCATCCATTATCACATTGTAGGTGATTACATTAGGCTCGACACCCTTTTCAACCATGTGTTTCATTACTTCCTCGGCATCTTCAACTTTCCCTTCTTTGCATAGTCCATCTGTTAGTATGGTGAAGGTGCGCACATCTGGATACATATTAAGGTTCACCATCTCTGAGAACAAAGTTTTAACCTTTTCCCACTGACCGAGCTTACACAAACCATCAATCAATGAATTATACGTTAATATGTCTGGATGAATGCCTTTCTGCTTCATCTCGTTCAGAATGTTGATAGCAGCATCTAAGTTTCCATCTTTGCAAAGAGCATCTATAACAATGTTGTAAATATATATGTTGGGCTCGGTGTTACCTTGTTCCATTAGCCAGAGTAAACCTAAAGTTTTTTGAGTATGACCCCTTTTGCTGAGCCCATTCATTACAGTTGCATACAAGAAGTCATTGGGCTCACAGATATCCTCTCTCACCAACTTCTTGAACAATTCAACTGCATCTTTCACCTTATTTTCAGCAAAGAAGATTCCCCTTATTAGAGTTGTAAAGGTGACAACATTAATCGGAATGCCATTCTTCAAGTAAATTGGTAACACTGAAAATGCACAATCAGCAGAGTAATGCATAAGGCAATAACTGTAAATCACACTAGTCAAGATGAACCCATTAATTGGGATACCCAATTTCTGCATTTCTCGAAAAAGAGAAAGGACAGTAGAGTAATGTTTCATACTTATCATAATCTTAAATAATTTAGAGAAGTCGACAACAGAAGGAAGAGGCTTCATTCTAACCATTTGATGGAAGAGAGTAACAGCATCATCTAAATTGCTACTATTAACAACACCAATGGATTGATTAATGTAATGGCATGAAGGAAAACTTCTTACTGTAATTGCCAAAGCAGAATTAGAAGAGATAAAGGGAATACCGTTTCCATTTCACCTCACCCCAATACTTTTTTGACTCAAGAACATTATGTAAAAGAAATTGCTTAGACATGGAACTGCAAGCAGAAAACTGCCAGGCTCTCTCCCCATGAATCAATAATTTATGAGATTCCTAAGGTTTGGGTTATTGAGATAATCTCTTGGCTAAAAAGAACCAAAATTTTCAAATCCTACTATGCCCCAAAAGTAAGAAGAATGGGAATACCTTGAAAGGCATCCAAGTTTTGTCTTAGGAATTGAAAATTAACCCAATTGTTTAGCATGTCCTTCTGTATAAGAAAACCATCTACTTTCTCATAGTACAAGAATAGAGATGTGAAAAAGAGGAGACGTTATAATCACCTGCACGTATTGTAGTACATTGTCTTTCTCAGTTGGTCTATGTCGGTGATACCTTTAGTGCCTGCAACAACTTCCAGCACTTGCCTGGGAAGAAGGGAGTTGATATTTTTCAAGATCAAACTATAGATACAGAGAATCATATGCAGCTAGAAGTACTACTATATTGGCAAGGCATAAATAGTAGAAAATATCCCACAACAGAGAGAATATTATATACTACCTTTGTTTCAATTTGTTTGCCTTACTTTCCTTTTTAGTCCATTTCAAAAATGTTCCTTTCATTTATTAGCAACTCTAACCTTCTATCGGGCATGTTTAAGACCACAAGATTAAAGGGCATTTTGGTACATACGAAATATCTTTAGTTTAAGACCACAAGATTCAAAAGTCTTCTTTACTTTCACAAACTCTATGCCAAGTCAAAACCAAACAAACAAATTGAAACAACGGGAGTAATTCCTTTAGACCTTCACTCAAAAGCATATAGAGAGAATTGAAAATATCCAGAACAAAAAAAAAAGGGTAAGCTGGTATTTTGCTTTTGTTCATGGGATGAAAAAGGGAAAGGGACCAAAGAATACATCAGACTCAACTCTAAATTTAAACTCAAACCCTACAACCCCCAACCACACCTTATTGTTGAAGCAAACAACTACTTATTTTAATAATAACTAATAGGACTAGAAAGTTCAAAATAGGCCCAACAATATTAGAAGACAGATAAAATATAGAACGACAAATTTCAAGAAAGCTCAAGTATCCCCGATGAATAGATAGCTTCTTTCACAAGATTAACACTTTCCACACATAATCTTTGGATTTTAAATTTATTTATTATGTATTTGGACCGTGGTACTTGCCAATTTGAACTTCAGTGGGAATGTGTTGTAAGGATAGTTCTTCTAGCTTCTCTGCTTCCATCCACATTTCAGATATTCTCCTTTTACAGCTCTACTTAGAATGAGTTTTCCAAGTCTGTATCTTTTCCCAACTCTAATATTACTTTTTTTATTACACAAGTATTGAAAGTAATTCTTTAATGTATTTAATGGATAAAAGAAGGGGAAAGTAATACAGAACACTTAATATTCTATAACAAATATCAAATTTAGAAATATATGGAAGTTGTAGCTTTCATTTTCAATCAACTACAATCTCAGTAACAAAGTTTGAATTGATGTCTATAAAAATGGAAAAAGAATCATTTAATTAGCAATAAGAATGCATCAATGATTTGAGGAAAAAAAAATGCATTCAGCCCATCACACTTGTTATCATCTATGCCTTTGATAGCCATGGTTTTTTCTTTTAAACTGGTAATGTTAATGCCTTTCATAGCCAAGTGCACTTCCTCTCTAATGATTGGAGTAATTAGAGCTAGTTGTTGACTTAATTAAGAGTAAAAAAAATCCTTCTGACATCACCCTTGGATCAATATCAGGTAGCGCATTAGCAGCAGATCCCAATGATTTTCCTATCAACATCAGAAAAGTCCTGCATTTAGCTTCTTCAATTCATTCTTTGATATTCTTAAGCTTCCACCAAGTCATGTGCATAGAGTGACCTTGTACACAGGGGTGTATCTGGGAACATGAATGTTCCCCTCCACAGATCATATACAGTAGTGTTATATTTTAAAAAAATACTTAAACATCAAACCGGTCAAATTTATACCATAGATCCACCATTTCATAATAGTGCACACATCCTCTTGAAATCCTCGATTCGCCTCTGCGTTGTACAAGTATACTCTAGGTAAGTTCAACTATCTTCAAGAACTCCTTGTATTACGTAAGAAGAAAAGTAAGCATAATTTATGGGTTTTTTAAATTAATTTTCAGATTTTATTTCCTTTTTAGCGCATCAGAAAGATTCTTCTTGTATTAGAATTAACGTATCCGGATGGTGACTTATGTATCCAGAAGGTACAAATTTTAAGGGATTATTGTAATTGGAAAAAGAGTAGGTATATGATATAATTTACACTGTAAGTTATACATATTAAAATAGGTTGAAATAAAAATTGGGTTGGGTCCAGACCCGCCCAAGTTTACTTTGAGCTCAAATGGACTTAAATATGGATTGGGTCTTGACTCGTCCAATTTAACCTGCTTAATCTCAGTAATTTTAATATATTGTTATTTAAGTTTTTACAACCAAATTTGAATTTCAACTCAAGATTATTATTTATTTTTAAAAAAAAGTTACAAATGGATAGATAAATACTAAAAGATATAAAATAGATAGTAATTCATACCTTCAATATAGGAACATATGTTACATAAATGCAAATAAAGAATCTTAAAACGGGTCGAAATTGGAGATTAATTGGATTAAATTGAAGATTCTATTAAAATGGGTTAAGACTTGAATGAGTTGAGATTGAAACCAATTCAAATTATCTTGAGCCCAAGCCCAAGTCCCAAATTTGGCTCCTACTAAATAATGTACCTGATTTAATGTTTGTTATTGTTGTGGGAAGAACAGTTGATTATGCTACTATCCAGCCTTGAGAAGCTACTACGACTCTCTGGTCAATAAGAAAGATGATTGGCTGGCACAGATCGCAGAAACAGAAAATTGAAAAGCATTTGATGGTGATTGAACTTATGTCATAATTTGTGGATGCCGCATGACGTGGTGATTGAGCTTTTACATTCACGCTTTTCTGTTTCCATCATCATCTAGTAACCTCTTGTATGTAAGCATTGAAACGGTTCAGCTTATAAGGTTTACAAGTAAATTATGCAGAGTGACATTTTCAAGGTAAATCACACAAATTTGGTAGAACACCTGGGATGCAATGTGGAACAATTATCAACCAAAGACTTGGGAATTCCACTAGATGCCAATCGAGAAAAAAGTGTGAGAAGACACTCTCATATTGGAAGCAATATTTATCCTTAGAAGGAAGACTAGTCCTAACCAATACACTATACCAAAAATGATTTTTTTAGAGGCAACAATTATATTTTGAACACTCTTTGTAAATGTCGCTAAAGCCTATATCGCATTGGATTTAATGGCAATTAACTAATGCCGATAAAGGCTTTAGCACTCTTTGTTAATGTACATATTTATTGCCGCTAAAAGCAGTTTTTGTTGTAGTGATAGTGTTTTGGACACTCTTTCTATATATATTATGTCTCTGTATCCAACACCCCAATACTAAGGAAGAAAGAGAGGAGTTCAGGGAAGGCTTCTTGTGGCAAGCTAATAGAGAGAACAAAGCCTTCAACCTCGTCAAATGAGAAATTGTGACAACAAGGAAGAGGGAACGCGAAATAGGAGCAAGAAACCTTAGGATAAACAACAAAAATCTCCTTATGATGTGAGACTTTGGAGGTTCTACAAAGAGGAAGAAGAAATGAAGAAGCAACTGATTGCAGAAATAATATGGGATGGAGAAGTTTTGGATCACGAAGGTTCCTAACTATTCTTATGGAGTTGGAAATATGTCAGAAACTTATGGGGTGAATTCTCAGAGCACATTCACATTAAACTGAAAGATGGTATAAAAGCCCTTTTCTGGCAAAATAGGTGGATAGGGAACACATGATTCGAGGAGCAATTTTCATGGACTTTCAGCTTTGCAACAATAGAAGTGTATCATGACTGAAATGGAGGAAATAAGTCAATTTTACCAAGTGAATGAAGGATTCAAGGACTGCAAAATGCTTTACCTGACAAGGCCAAATGGAAGGAACACAAGTCTGGCAACTATAGTATATCCTATCAGATTTTGATAACTAAATAGCACTGATAAATGATATTACTAGACTTAAAACACATAAGGAAACTCACCATTATTATTTTTTAAATCGGTATGGTAACCATTTTGTTCTCACATTAATAATGCAATAACATTTGATTTTTGAGAAAAAGAAAAAACGGATATAGAACTCAAAATATCAAAATTCGATGTACCTCCTTAGTAGGTCTGCCTAGAAAACTCAAGCAACGCTCTAGTTGCCATCAACTTCTGCAATTGCATTGGATGTCAATTCTTTTGCAAGGATAAAAAGGAAATTGTATCACAGCCATAGTGCAGCCGAACAAACCAAGCGAACAACTTTTCACTTCTTGATTTCCGCATGAAGTTCTGGTAACATGTCAACGACGGAAGGATTCTCACTAATAGCCTTTACCAGTAACTCAGCTGTAGTTGCATCAAATGAGAAGCCCCTTCCAGTCATTTCCTTCATAAAAGTTGCCATTTCATTTATTTTCCTGCACCTAAGATATCCTTGCACAATAACATTGTAAGTGACATCGTTTGGAAGGCAATTGTTCCCCTCCATTTTTCTAAGCATATCTTTAGCTTCATCTAACAACCCTTGTAGACAAAATCCAGTTATCATTGTAGTGTATATTGTCACATCCGGAAGCAATCCTATTGAAGAAAGCTTCTGAAAAATAGCATGAGCTTTATTGAGTTCACCGTTTTTAGACAATCCATTAATGATAATATTGTAATATATAATATCAACATTTTCTGTCTTTCTTTCCAACTTATTAAAGAGTGACATAGCTTCTTCAACAAGTCCGTACTTAAAATAGCCATCAAGCAAAGTACAATAACTGTATAAATCAGGGGCAGGCCCTACTGATAGCATCTCTTCATAAATTGTTTTTGCAACACCAATTCTTCCAACTTCAAACAGGCCTTGCAAGATAGTATTATAGGTAACAATATTAGGCTTTAATCCCTTTTGAGAAATTTCACAAAACAATTGCATGGCCTCATCAAGTTTCTTTTTCTTACAGTATCCATTTATTAGAATGTTATAGGTAAAAATGTTAGGCTCAATGCCCTTATCTATCAAGATATCAAAAATTCTCCTAGCTCTATCTAGTTGACCACGCAAGCAATATCCATCCATTATCACATTGTAGGTGATTACATTAGGCTCAACACCCTTTTCAACCATGTGTTTCATTACTTCCTCGGCATCTTCAACTTTCCCCTCTTTGCATAGTCCATCTGTTAGTATGGTGAAGGTGCGCACATCTGGATACATATTAAGGTTCACCATCTCAGATAACAAAGTCGTAACCTTTTCCCACTGACCAAACTTACACAAACCATCAATTATTGAATTATATGTGACTATGTTTGGAGGAATGTCTTTCTGCTTCATCTCGTTCAGAATGTTGATTGCAGCATCTAAGTTTCCATCTTTGCAAAGAGCATCTATAACAATGCTGTAGATATATATGTTGGGCT
>JAJONZ010022912.1:0-10360 GCA_029582445.1 Solanum paucissectum
CCACCCCAAAAAATAATTTTAAGTTTGTTTTTCAAAAATATTTTCAATTTCAAAATTTTATTTTTTCACCCCAACCCTCGACCCCCTCCCCCCACGCACCCCCTACCAGCCCCCCACCCCACCCACCCTCTTACCTCCCCGCACCCCCCAAAAAATAATTTAAGTTTGTTTTTAAAAAATATTTTCAACTTCAAAATTTCAATTTTTCACCCCTATCCTCGACCTCCCCTCCCCAAAAAAAATAATTTAAGTTTGTTTTTAAAAAATATTTTCAATTTCAAAAATTACTTTCTACTCTAGTAAAAATAAAAGATATTTCTCAAAAATATTTTTCATTCATAAATTAAGCACTAAAAAACTTTTCCGGAAAATATTTTCTACTCACCAACCAAACATGAGAAAATAAGTCAAAAATCAACTTGTTTTCCAGGAAAACATTTTCCTTCATACCAAACACACCCATAATGTCATTGGTTTGATAAAGAGTCATCCTTGCTTTAAGCCTTTAACCACAATACTATC
Organism: Solanum paucissectum; assembly: GCA_029582445.1. Classification (NCBI taxonomy): domain Eukaryota; kingdom Viridiplantae; phylum Streptophyta; class Magnoliopsida; order Solanales; family Solanaceae; genus Solanum; species Solanum paucissectum. The sequence goes on from JAJONZ010022912.1 coordinate 523, forward strand.
AAGGTGCCAGGAAGGAATACCCTTTCCCTGCATAATATCAGCAATCATGTTACTACATTGAAGTATTATCCACCTTAATTAGAAGCTCCAAATCTAGTGGCTCTCAACACCTTGAATATTCCCACGTTTACTTGTTATGTCTAAATTTTCGCAACTCTCAACATATGATCGAAAGCATAATTTTGATAATCTCCCAGTGTAATAGTTGAGTATTTTGATACTCTTGACACTTCGAAACATTCTCAATTTTGAGTAATATCTTTCAAGATTACACCCATAGGGCCTGCAAATGATCTCATTAAAATAAAACATAATCTGAACTTATGTTTGTTGAACTAACTATATATCCTCACTAAAATTTCCATTAAAAGATGTTATTGAAGAAAACAACAATATAATAAACCAAACCACTTACAACTACTGAAATTAACTACTAGGACTTGGACATGGAGGAATTGGAATATCAATAATTCCCTGCAACATGTGTAATACTTTTTTCATGGAAGGACGAAGAGCTGGTTCGTCCTGAATGCACCAAATCGCCAAAGAGATCATTCCTTCCAAGGTCTTCTTGTCTACTTCTTCACTTCCAACAAGCTTGTCTACTTCACCTTCAACAAGGCAACTATATGCCCATATAGAAAGCTGGATTTCTTCTATTTTAGTCACACAGACTTCAATGTTTCTTCTGCAGCAAATGATTTCTAGCAATACAATACCATAGCTGAAGACATCAACCTTGACAGAGATGGGGGCATTTGTTTGCCACTCTGGTGCTAAATACCCTCTAGTCCCTCTTACACCAGTGAATGTTCTTGTTTGATCAGGCATTAGCAGCTTGGCCAGACCAAAATCTGAGATTTTAGCTGTCAACAACTCGTCGAGTAAGATGTTTTGTGGCTTTATATCACAGTGGATAATTGGAGCTTCACATTCTTCATGGAGGTAAAGGATTCCCCTGGCCACATCTAGTGCAATATTTACTCTTAGGTTCCAATCCGGCCGAGTAGCTCCTAGGAACAACAGATTTGCTAGGCAACCATTGCTCATATATTCATAAACAAGAGCTCTTTTTGATCCTTCAGCACAATATCCAAGCAAACGAATCAAGTTTCTGTGTCGAGTTCTACCAATGACCCTCATTTCTGCTCTGAACTCCCTTTCACCTTCTTCCACTACCTTCTCTAGCCTCTTCACTGCTACAAGGTTTTTACCTTTGTCAAAGCTCCCTTTATAAACTGCTCCAAAAGCACCCTTTCCTAATTCCTCTTTGAAACCATCCGTTGCCTGTTTTAGCTCCTTGTAAGAGCAAGTTTTGAGTATGAAATCTTTCGTTAAGCCTGTGGTTCCTGTCTGAAGTAGCTTCCTGTACTTTATTATCCGGAATTTGAAGACATAAAAGCCTGAAAATGCAAGAGCAGTACCTGAATACATAACAAAACTTATCGATAAAACCAAGATCACCACCCATGGTGGCTTCACTGAATCCGTTGTTGGATTTTGCACTGCTAGATTGCTGACTTTGAAGTAAGCAGTGCGAGATCCTTCAGGAGCACCCTTGACGTACCTCAAAGGCAGTTTGTGTTTCATACACCGGCCAATTTCATCGAAAAGAGCAGCATCACAATCACAGTCCTCCAAACAAGATTTACCACAATCTTCTTTTCCCAGAAGTGATGTAACAAAGTAAGGAGGATCCTCCCAGGTCAAATTGGTTGTGGTAGTAATCTTGTAGACAGTTACATCTTCTTTCCCATTAATGCACTTTCCTCTGGTAAAGTTCCTTTGACAATCACCAAAGTTTGGATCATTCTCTCTCAAGTATGACCCTGGTAGACACATACAAGACGGTGCATTGTGATTACTTCTAACACAATAGCCATTAAGGCCACAGAAACCCTTCACAAGACAAATATCATCAATTGCCTCCCACTCCACTACCATTTTAGAATTCCCATTGGAGTTGAATTCGTGAGAATAGAGTCGAAAATTCCCATCATAATCTAGAGTTGCCCGATAAATAGCTCTGTCATTCTGCACAAGTGGAGTGTATAATTGTCGAAGTACTGATGAATCAGTGTCATTGATCAGAAATAAGATGCCAGTGCTGTTAAGAAGCAGGAGATTTCTGCAACCATCACAGTAAATTTGTGAAGACCAATAGGCATCCACTGGCCGAAACAAGTTTCTGGGGTATGCAACAAGGTTCCCATCGTTCTGCATCCACAGGTGAAATCGCCCCGAGGAATGATTTGTGGAGGAGAAACTAGAAACCAATTTACGCCCACTTGTTAATTTCTGGCCACCTAAAATTGTATCAGTAGGAGACGTGAAGCTCTCATAGATAGCTCTATGATCTTGATTGTAAAGAACAAAGTTACCATTATCAAGCAAGTTGGCATAAGAAGCAGATTCTGATGAACTAGCAACAGTCTTATCCTCACTGTTATTTGTTTTCAAAACTACAATTCCATCAATGAAAGCCAAGGTAGAATCAGCAGATATTTCTGGATCATCACGAGACACGGTCCACACAATAGTGTTATTGGAGCCTCCCACTAACCAAATTCCCACCTTGTAACCACTTCCTTGTGGATAAAAGCCGAAGGCGAAATGACCTGAAGCTGAGTACCATGCTGCAGATTGTCCAGTGGGATGAAGAGAAGATCCTAATCTTATTGTATTAGGTGGATTTGATTGAGCTCTAGCGGATCCAAAAATAAACAACACAAGTAAGAAATAGAGAGCCATGATATCAATGGGGGAGAAAGAAGGACAAGTTTTAACTGTTAACATGGTTGAAGAAGATAAAAAAAAGAAGCTAAAGAAGCAGTTAAGTCAAACAGAACATCTTCTCAAGAAATATCCATGAAGAAACTGGGAACATTACCTGGTCAAGTTGGATCTATTAAGTCTACTTAATAGAAAATAATAAAGAAGAGTTAAATGCTTTGATCCATAAGTCAATTCACTAAGTCATCCTGAGAAAAGTCTATCAAAGACAGGAGAGATGGACAATTAATTCTACTTTTAAACTTATATTTTGTGCAACAATTCTAAACTTGAAAACAAGGGCTGAAAAGGACTACAAAGAAAAAAATTGCAACTACTCCTTTTCGTCCATATAATTAGTAGAAAATTATCGTCTCTAGTTCTTCATTTTCATATATTCTCTTTTTCTTTTTTTTTCCGTCCATATTAGTACAAAAGTAGTTTTTTCTAATTTTATGTAAAGATCAATTTTGGTGTAATTGTGTCCTTATGTTAATTTTATTTAATAATCTTATTTTTTATAAAGACTCTCCCCATACCATACTTTTTCTTATAGGTTTATACTTCAAACTGTTGATGTACGACATTATCTAACGATGAGAAACAATACAATCTAGCAAATGTTGTATTCATAAAAACAATACTGTACAATACAATACAATACAAGTACACAACACAATACAATATAATATGATACATTTTGAACGAGATGTAGCAACCAGCCAAACAAAGTGTAAAAGACTTAATACCATGCCAAAAATGGTATATCCATAGTACCTTCTAACATGAGAACTACATTCCTCATAGAAGGGCGCAGATCAGGATTATCATGAATGCATAACAATCCAACCTTCACCATCCTCTCCAAGGACTTCACATCTACTTCCTCATCTCCCACTAGCTTTCTGATATCATTCTCGACAAAGCATTTGTGTACCCAAGTAGGAAGAAAGATTTCATCCTCCGTTGAGACGTTGACATCCATATTACTTCTACAACATATGATCTCCAAGAGCATTACTCCGTAGCTATAAACATCTACCTTCTCGGAGATCAACGCACTATTCTGCAACTCTGGTGCCGAATACCCTCTTGTTCCTTTAAGCTGAAGTTGGTTCCCTACTTGATCAGGCACCAGAAACTTGGCAAGCCCAAAATCAGAAATTTTACCCGTCCACGAATCATCTACTAGGATATTGTGTGGCTTTATGTTGCAGTGAATTATGCAGGTCTCACATTTTTCATGCAGATAAAGTATTCCCCTTGATATGTCCAGTGCAAGTCTCATCCTTTGCTCCCAAGAAGGTCTTGTTTCTGAATTGAATATGATATCTGCAAGTGACCCGTTGCTCATGTACTCATACACAAGAATTTTTTCAGATCCCTCCAAGCAAAAACCAAGCAAATGAACCAAGTTTTTGTGACGAGCTTTCCCAATCACAGTCATTTCTGCTTTAAATTCCCTTTGTCCTTCATCCCCGATTTTCTCCAGTCGTTTTACAGAAACTGTTCTGTTACCTTCTGATAGAATTCCTTTATAGACGTTTCCGAATGAACCGTGTATTATCTCTTCCTTGAAATGTTCAGTGGCTTTTTCAAGCTCACTGTAAGAAAATGAGCGAAGAGTGAACTCCTCATTTGGCCCCAAATATGGATTTTCCAATAGCTTTTGGTATTCGTCCGCTCTGCTTCTGTAGAAAATATAACTGAAAATTGCAACAACAGTGAACAGAAATGCTACAGAACCAAGAACCAGGGATAGAATCAATATTATCTCTTTCCGACTTTCATTTCTATTCCCTGTTTTTCCAGGATAGGGAGTAGAGTGACCTGTCATTTGGGAGATGTTATAGCTCTGCTTGACGAAGCTCTTGATGGACTCATCATTTTGTTCAATTGTCGAATCAATTAATGGAAGCTTAAATTTTCTGCAAACTCCATCCATGTATAGAGCAGCCCAACAAGTACAATCATCCAAGCAAGAATTTCTACAGTCCTGCTCAACCATTGAAACCTGAGAAAATGGATATCCTCCAACTTTCAAGTGTTGAATCGCCGCGACATTGTAGGCCAATGTTGAGTCTCTGCTGCTTCCACAAGACTCTTCATAAACGAATCTCCGATAGCAGCCTTGGAATTTCATTGCATGGTTGACATATGAAAATCCAGGAAAACAAGAACAATCGCCTATGCTGCTGCCATTTTTTGCAGTACAATAACTGTTTAAACCACAGAATCCCCTGGCTTTGCATTGATTTTCCAGCGCTGACCAATTGATTTCCAAGCTCGAGTTGTCAAAGTTATGTGTATAAAGCCTAAAAATCCCATCAGGATCAAGAGTTGCGCGATAAATTGCTGCTGCTTTGTTGGTTGATGATTGATTAGAGGTATTCGCTATGGTATTGACTTGGAAACGAAAACCATTAGAAGCATTCCGAAAGAGTTGGCCTGTTGGAGTGAGACCTATGAAAACTGAGCTAACCTCACCAAATTCACCTCTGCTTTGTAGCATAAAGCCCCAATAGGAAGCCTCAGGTCCATTTAAATAATTGGTTGGGTAGGCAACAAGGTTCCCATCAGCCTGCATACTAAGATAAAATCTTCCACTTGAATGATCAACTTCAGTAACACTAGAGACAAGGCTCTGGCCCAATGTTAGACGCTGACCAGCCAGGATGGTGTCTGTTGGATAATCAAAACTTTCCCAAACAACAATTGTTTTGTTATAGATAACAAAGTTACCAGAATCAAGCATGGATGCTGAAGTTACTGGCTGTGGAGATTCTGCAATGACTTTCTTGTTCTGTTTTGTCCATAGTATAAGTTTCCCTTCCTTTGTGAACTCGATATATGCATCCGAATGAAGTAGAGGATCATCTCTATTTGCAGTCCAAACAACAGTTTTATCAGGTAGCCATATGCCAACTTGAAATCCATTCCCTTTTTGGTAGAAACCAAATGAGAAAAGGCCTGAAGAAGATTGCCAATAGCTTGGATTTCGGTTCGGATAAAGAAATGAACCTAAGGTTATGTTGGAGGGCTGTTGCTGAGCTCCAACTTGAATAGCTGCAAATACAAATGGAAGCATCAACAACATGAAAGTAAATGCTAAGTTAGCCATGACACAAGGATGGGAATATGGATATACTCTTTGCTAAGTATTCTTTTGTATACTAACTTGGACATCTCCAATTTTGAATGGTAGTACTACTCTCTTCCCTCCTTCGTCCACTTTTAATTGTTATGTTTTTTTTTAGAGTAAAATGATAAGAACTTTGATTAACATTTTACGATATATTTTTCCATTATATTGAAATGCAAAAAATTGCAATTTATAGTACTTTTCGTATAGTTTTTGAATTTCTAAATTTTTTGTTTAATCGAATTTGTGTAATCTAATTTAATTTGAAAATTAATCAAAATAACTTTCGAAAAACATAACATGACAATTATAAATGGACCGATAGAGTAATAATTAACACGTTGACACTTGACACGAATTAGGTAACAGCTCAGTCAACTTCATGTTAATATTTTCCAAAACTCTAACAATTGAAAAGTTAGTAATGTTTTGAGAAATGAATGATGCAACGCAAACAAAGTCTTAACAAGGAAGTTTCTTAGGGAGACGTTATGTATTTCCTTAGTCAATTCTTGTATGATTTTTCTATCTTCACTTGCGTGTTGGATGGCTTAAGTTTGTCTTTTGCGCGTTGGATGAAAATTTTTATTCTGTAAGAGGCACAACTAGTGTCAGTTGTGTGAGGGGTTCTTTAATTGACATTTGTACACGTGGGTCCCATAATTTACCCAATTTCATTTCCTCACTTTTGTCATTCATTTGAAATCTTTTCTTTTACCTTTTCTTTTTTCTCATACCATTCTCCAGTATATTGTTTTGCTTAACTTTTAACGTTGTATTTTATATTTTAATAAAAATTTGATATGACCAAATCACAAACAGACCTATAAAAATATAAAATTTGAGGCTTTGACGAATGAAAATACTTAGTAAGAAAATAGTAAAATTTAGCGTAACTGATTGATTACCTGAACTTTCGATTCGATTTTCATATTGTAATATAATCCCTTCCCCATTCCCCAGTTTTTCGCTTTTTTTTTTCAAAAATAATTAAAAGGCATATCTGAACAGAAAAATAAAAAATACTCCCTTCGTGGCTCCGTCCCTTTTTACTTGTCAGATTTTAACTTGATACACCTATTAATAAAATAATAATTGGCATAGTGAGTTTAACATTTTACACCTATTAATTAATAGAGTCTTAAACATATTTACTCACTACATTTTTCAAATATATTAACTGAATGTTAATAAATTGAGGGTATAATAGGAAAAAAATTGTTCTTCCTTGATTTGTCAAAAATGATAAGTAAAAAGAAAAATCAAATTATAAAAATACTTGACAAGTAAATACTCCCTCTATCCACTTTTATTTGTCATGTTGCGCAAGTTAATTTGACCAATTTTCAAAATTAAATTAGATTACATTAATTTGATATCTTAAATAAAAAAATTAGATATTAAAAAACTATATGGAAAGTACTATAAATTATAATTTTTTGTATATAAATATGATGAAAAAATATATCGTAAAATACTAGTCAATTTTTTTATAATTTAACTCTAAAAAAGGAAACTATGACAATTAAAAGTGAACGAAAATAATAAAAATGAAGGGAGTATAAATTTAAAAAGCATCAACTGAACTAAGAAATAAAAAAGGTTTTTGAATAGTAGAAAGACAGAGGGTCTTTAGTCTTTTTTTTTTGCAAGTGGGACCTAAAGTCCACTTGGCAAGGTATGAGAGGATCTCACACAAGTATTGTCTGCCACATAATACTTGTGCCTCTCCCCAACCTATGGCTGAGGGAGAGCCAGTACCAAACCTACATATGCTGCACAAATCATATCTAAAAGCCCTACACAATCTGTGCCAAAAACACGGTTGAAATTGATCAAATATGTACATGGAGAGCCAACCCTATAATTCACGTTTAAGGAGTTAGACGAGTTTGCAACCGAAGAGGGACTTCACCAAGCCATTGTGATGAAGTTCTCGTATGGTGCACCAGAAATACAAGAGTTGCGAAGCATTCTTCCAAAACAATTTGCTATCAAAGGTCAATGTTTAATTGCGTTACTTGCTACAAGACATATTTTAATTCGTTGCGATCAATAAAGCAACTCAAGTTCGATCAAAACCTAGCACAACAAGAGTAAAAGTTGAACTTTATCTATTGGACAAGCACCCTAAATGAATTAAACTCCTGTATTTGGATGAGGAATCTAGTAAGATTTTAGAGCACTTTCAGGAGATTGTTTATGATAATCTTCCTCTGTATTGTACTAATTGCAAGCATCAAGGTCATGCCTAAATAAATTATCGTCTAATCTTGAAAAAGAACATAGTCCGTGATTAAGAAGTAGGTATAAGAGAAAAGAAATTGCCCATGATATCCAAAAATATAAGGGTGACGCAAGGAGAATTTTGAATGAGAAGAGGGGACTAGAAGAAGTTATTCAAAGAGACGATGATAAAAATCCAAGTACGTGCACCAAAAACAATGTATTGGCGATAACTGAATCATCAAAACCCAATGATGCAATGCACAATAATTCCAGTCCTATTTTGGTTCAAGAAAATCCTCAAGCTCAAGCAAACTTGAATTATGATTTGTTGGCGGAAAAAACATCAGATAATGAGGCACAAGGTGTTGTTGAGGTCCAAAATAATCTAGTTAATATCAAAACAACGGTTGGAAATCAAATTGTTCCTACAGACAACGTTCCAATAGCACTACTAAAAAACTGCCAAAAAACAACGGAAAAAAGCGGCGGATTGCGTAGCTTTTTTTGTCAAAAGCGACGCAGTCAATCTCGTTGCTTTTTGGCTTGACGCTTTTCCAAAAGTGACGGACTATGTCACCAAAAAGCGATGGACTGCGTAGCTTATTATTATTATTTTTTTTTTTTTAATAATGCGACGCCGTCCGTCGCTTTTAAAAAATTTAATTTTTTTTTAAAATTTACAAAAAGAGACGAAGTCCGTCGCTTTTCTTAATTTTTAATTTTTTTAGAATCTTGAAAAGCGACGGACAATGAGACGCCGTCCGTCGCTTTTCTGAAAATATAATTTTGAAAAATCCTGAAAAGCGACGGACTAAAGGACCCTGTCCGTCGCTTTTTCTGTACTTTTTTTTTATAGCAAAAACTACAGTTTCTGCTGCCCACCTGCAAATTAAATTAAATTCAATATCAAATCAATTCAGCTCATTCAAGCAAAAACACATAATTAACATGCTACACAAAATATAAACTAACAAGCTTAATTAAGCCTTCAAAAATACCTAAATCCCAATTTAATGATTTATAAAGTCTTTCAAAATTCAAAAATTAGTTCATAAATACTACATTTCAAGATCTACAAAGTTCAAGATTAACTAATTCATAAACAACTATTAAGTTTAAGATTTCAAATAATTAAATATATTCCTAATTAAGTTCAAGTTATTATAAATTAAGTTCAAAGTTCTAATTAAGTTCAAATATATTAAGGTCAATAGGATTTTAAGTACTTCAAAAATCAAATTAAGTTCAAATTTCTAATTAAGTTCAATTATTAAGTTCGAATTAAACTCAACAAGACTTTAAGTTCATATTCTTAATTAAGTTCAAGTTATTATAAATTAAGTTCAAAGTTCTAATTAAATTCAAATATATACCAAGGTCAATAAGATTTCAAGTAATTCAAACTTCAAATTAAGTTCAAAGTTTTAATTAAGTTCAAGCTTAATTAAATAGTTCATAAATATTACATTTTATCAAGATTTCTAAAGTTCAACCTAATACTTAGTTCATAAATTCTACAAATCAAAATTTCTAAAGTTCACAACCTAAAGTTCTAAAATCCTACAATAATTCAAGATTTCTAAAGTTCACAACTTAAAGTTCTAAAATCCTACAATAATTCAAGATTTCTAAAGTTCACAACCTAAAGTTCTAAAATCCTACAATAATTCAATATTTCTAAAGTTCACAACCTAA
>JAJONZ010022936.1:0-10204 GCA_029582445.1 Solanum paucissectum
TCTCAGTTATATGGTTACCTGTCAACAACTCTCAGTGGAGAACACTTCGTAAGATTATCAACTCTCACATCTTCTCAGGTAAACGCTGCAAAACATGTTAAATTTGAGCGGGATAAAATGAGTCCTGAATCAAGCTAGATGATTTTTTTCCCCCTTTATTATATTCGCAGGAAACAAGCTAGATGCTAATGAGCATCTGAGGACAAAAAAGATCCAGGAGTTGATTGATTACTGTCACAAAAGTAGTAAAGTTGGTGAAGCAGTGGATATCGGCAGAGCAACTTTTAGAACTTCCTTAAATTTGTTGTCCAACACCATTTTCTCTAAAGATTTAACTGATCCATTTTCCGATTCCGCTAAAGAATTTAAGGAATTGGTATGGAAGATCATGGTTGAGATTGGTAAACCCAATTTGGTGGACTATTTCCCCTTTCTTAAAAAGATTGATCCACAAGGTATAAGGCGACGCTCATCTGATTATTATACGAAAATTCTTCACATTATGAGTGATTTGATCGATGAGCGGCTAAAGGAAAGGGAATTAGGAAATCGTGAAAATGTTGATGTGTTAGATGCCCTTCTCGACATTAGCGCTGATGAAATTGACAGAAATCAAATCGAGCAACTTTGTTTGGTTAGTTTATTGTCTACCCCTCTTTCTCCAATCGAGCAACGTTCATTTGTTTTTTACTTGTCACTTTTAACATATTAGATAACTTATTTCTCAAATTATTTTCCAAGATCTAATACTAAACATTAATTAATAAAGATAGTTTGACGGATTAGTTATATCAATTATTGTTTTTCTTAAGCTAGTATGACGACTCTGGATTAGTATGAGAAGATCTTGTATAGGTCTTTCCTTCTCATCAATTTTTTTGGTGCAGCTCTTACTTCTAGTCCCACTAATATGTTAGAGATAAGGTTCATGTCCCTTCTGACCTCTTGTAACTTTTTGTTATACATTGATATAGTAGGGGTCAAGCCAAACCTCCACACCAAAGGCTCACAAGTCACAACTCAAGTTTGACTAATTGAAAGCACCATATGTTTTGGAAATTTTCACTTGATTTTATATGGCATCTACTTCATATGATCTTACACTAGTAAGTTTTGCAGGACCTGTTTGCAGCAGCGACAGATACGACATCAAATACATTGGAGTGGGCAATGACAGAACTACTCAAGAATCCACATACTTTGGAGAAAGCACAAGAAGAACTAGCACAAGTAATTGGCAGAGGCAAACTAATAGATGAAGCTGATGTTGCAAAATTACCTTACTTGAGGTGCATCGTAAAAGAAACCTTTCGAATACACCCACAAGTTCCTTTCCTACTTCCGCGCAAAGTTGAGGAAGATGTTGATATTTATGGCTATACTATTCCAAAAGACTCACAAATTCTTGTGAATGTATGGGCAATAGGGCGCGACTCTAGTCTATGGGAAGATCCTTTGGAGTTTAAGCCGGAGAGGTTTTGGGAGTCAGATATAGATGTTAGAGGCCGGGATTTTGAGTTGATTCCATTTGGTGCTGGTCGAAGAATTTGCCCTGGATTGCCTTTGGCAATCAGGATGATTCCAGTCGCGCTAGGTTCATTGATTAATACCTTTAATTGGAAGCTAGATGGTGGAATTGCACCTAAAGATTTGGACATGGAGGAAAAATTTGGTATTACCCTGGCAAAAGCTCAACCTCTGCTTGCTATCCCTATTCCACTGTAGATGTTGGTAGATCAAAGATACTAGAATATTTATTACGTAAAATATATTCTAGTGTATATTATGTCTATAATGAGCCATAAGCATTGGATGTCTGTCAAAATGCTATATAAGTCATTGTATTTGTAGATCTATATATAGTTGTGTATCCTTGAAATAAGACCATGTCACCACCAAGGGTTATGTATTCTTCCTTGGTTTCCAGTAATGACAATATTATTTGGAATAACTATTTTTGCCAATCATGACCTATAAACAAGAACAAAGGAGTAGTTCTTAAATTATAAAATTAGAAATTTAGCATAAGAAAGTAGTCACTCATCCTAATAAGAACCTTCTAAAATACATTGTTAAAACTATACACACTACAACAACACATACTTTTAGTTGCAATAGATTTTCAGGCATAATACATAAACATGTTTTTTAACTTGGTCTCAACTGATTATATCCTCCAACTTTGAAGGTTCAAACACAGTGTCACGACCCGAGCCTACACCCTGGACGTGGCCGGCACTCGAGAACCATTGTTGGTCCCCAAGCGAACCCACATCCTGGTTGACTACAAGTGGAAAACTAACGCATGCATACACAAGCATCAAAATGAAAGAAATGCTAAATCAAAATGTAATAAATCTCAAAACTCTCTGAATATAATGAGTATGAAACATAAGTTTTAAATAAAACATCTTAAACTGAAAGACTTTTCAAAATTGTCAATCTATGAAACCTCTACTGTACAATGATGAGTCTCGGGACAAGACCCACAACTCCTCAAGAGAACTACTATTAACAACTCAAAAAATTGGAGTCCTCCAGAAGCAAGAAGGTCTCACTCAAAAGCTGACGAGCGGATGAAGTGATCTCAATAGAATCTTGTTGAGTATCCTAAGAACCTGTATCTGCACCATTAAAAGATGTAGGTCGAATGACATCAGTACATTGAATGTACAAGTATGTAATATAGCTGAATAACAAATAACTGAACGAAAGGACTGCAATAGATAACAATGTACTCAAGTTGAATTTAAAGAAATAAAGAAGTTAAATCATTTAAAGTTTTACAAAACACTTTCTCATCTTTGAACTCAACATAATAAGTGATATATAAAAATACACTTTAACTCTATTGGGAGATTCTCTAACTGACAATCATCACTATGAGCTACATGATGATACATCGTCTCGCCCACGTTGCCAGAACTATCTTATACCTTGCTGGGATATAGGACACCTCAACTAAGTGGATCTACTAAGCAGTAAATATTCATCTAAAAAGTATGATCCCTTACCCATGTTGGCAGATATGGTTTATGGGGATTTTGAGTTGTCTGAACTCATCCCCATATCGGTGCTCAATAATACTCCCAATGATATGCTCATGCTCAAATGTATAAAACATACTATTGGTAATTACTCAAAATAACCTCTTAAAAGAGGTAACTTTTCTGAAATATCCCTGAACTCATTAACTCATTTAGAAATCAAAGTTTCTCTTTTCTCAGTGTAAAAATTGATACATTTGGGAATACTTAGTTCCCTTATACTCTTACTCAATTCATATTTTAAAACTCTTTCTCAAAACTATATCAAAAATGATATTATGATCTGATCATTTATGACTCAGAAAGTCATACTGCATAAACATTGATGGCATATCTTGATACCATACTGCTTAAACATTGATGGCATACTCGACTGTCATACTAATCATGTTTTAAAACTCTTTCTCAAACTCCTCCTTACTTTCTCAAAAACTCAGTTTAAAACAAAAAATGTTGGCTTTAAAAGATTCTCAAAATTTATAACTCAATATAGAGTTCATACTGAAATATAGACATGAACAACTCAACTCAAGGATCTCTTAACAATATAGAAAACTCAATACTCAGAACTCAAGAACTTAGAACTCAACAATACTACTCATCTTAAGAATACTCAATTCATAGGGTTCATGTTGAAATATTGACATGAACGAATCAACTCAAGAATCTTAATGCATAACTCAAGAATCTTGAATGAAAGTCATATGCTTTAATTTTCCTTTAGGGTTTTGCCTTAGGGATTGAGAGAGAAAAGAATGAGGGATTAAGAGATGAAAATCTTATTGGTTTGGGCATTTAATAAGTCAAGAAATTCGTTTAGAGATTTCTTAGAGGTACAAAGACAAAAACGACCCTTTTTAATGATTTCTCGTCGGCTAATTCGTCATTGCATTGTATCAGGTTACTAAAATGGTCATAATTCTTTACTCGAAACTCGGATTGACGCAAAATTGGTGGCATTGGAAAGAAGATTCAAATACCTTTAATTTTATAGGTTATGGGTCATGTAACTCTTTATATTCTATGAGATATGATCGTTTGAAGTTGACCCAAGTAGAATCTTAAATCAAAACTTAATCGGTAAGAAAACTTTCAACTCAACTTTGTTCTAGGAGATTCTAGTGACCTTAATTGATATCCAAAATCATTCCCACACTAAATAATTGACCTTTACACATATGAGCAATTTAAGAATCACCCGATACGATCTTATTCAGAAATGAAGAATGGTTTGGGTCTTAACTTAAAAACAATTGGGGTGTTACACACAGACACTTTAACTTGTATAAAATTGACAAATAGACACATATCTCATATGTGCATGTGGCGTCCTACATGAAGTTCTATATGTATTATACCATGTAAGATGCATGTGTCTACTTATTTAATTTATACAAGTTTAAGGGCTTACTTGTGCACAACCAAAGTTGGAGGGTATAAATATCAGCTGAGGTCAAATTAAAGGGCGCACATTTGTATTATGCCTAGATTTTTCTTTTAGCTATAAAGTTATTGCCGCATAATTATTTAGGGGCAATTGAATTAATACGAAAGAAGCAAAGTAAATGGCATCGTGTAGTCCTATGACATATGAACACTTAGTGGTGTCGTTGTTATAGAAAGCATGGTGTCACGGCCTTAGACTTCTACTAAGCACACTATTAAATAATATGGTGGTTTATAATTAGAATTGGTTAAGTCGGTTAAGTAGTCAAGTGAAAGTTGTTATACCAACTTGTAGAGTACAAAGTTAGTTACAATAATTGTGATGTATAAATAGCTGTAACTTGGATCTGGTTCATATACGAAAACACTTTTTCTTCTTCTTCTTACTTGAAATGCTCTCTGTGTTGTAGTCAATAAACCATTGATATGGTTTAAAATGGTATCAGAGCCCAGATCGTGTGGGATCGATCTGCGTAGAAGAAGATAGGAACAAGTGAAGAAAAGCTCCTAAAGAGGCATCAATGCCGACAAATGAAGCAACATCAATGGCAGAAAATGAAGTTACATCTCTGAATCACAATCATCCACTTTATCTTAAAGCATCTGATGCACCTGGAGTGATCTTAGTCCCAATCAAGATAACAAGACCAGAGAATTATGCCTTGTGGAGTCGATCGATGAAATTGGCTCTTAGAGGAAAAGGAAAACTTGGATTCGTTGATGGATTATGTAGGAAGACAACTTTCAAAGGAGCACTGGAGAACAATGGGAAAAATGTAATGCAATCGTGTTATCGTGGATTGCGAGTACTGTTAGAAGTGAATTACTGCCAGGGATTATATATGTTTCAAACGCGAAAAGAGTTTGGGAAGACTTTGATTAAAGGTTTGATAGATCAGATCTAACGCGAATTTATCATTTGTGGTCTAAAATTGCAGCTCTTAAACAGGGTACTGACTCTGTAACTTCATACTACTCGAAGCTCAGGGATTTTTGGGCTGAATTGGATGTGATGATCCCATCACTAGGTTGCAATTGTGAGGATTCAACAGCCTATGTGGGACATTTAAGATCACAAAGACTTCTACAGTTTTTAATGGGATTGAAGGAGAGTTTTAGCAGTATTAGAAGTAACATTTTGGCTAGGAAACCAGTAGTAACTGTGAATGAGGCATATGCAGTAGCAGCACAAGAAGAAAGTCAAAGAGCATTGAGGTTTCAAAGAGAACAAGAGATCACTTAACTCTCTTAGCATGAAAAGCTCAGACATACACTCCAAGGCCAAAGAAGTGTGTGCCTCCTGGTACAATATGTGATCATTGTGGATTCAAAGGTCACTATAAGATTGATTGCTACAGATTAGTAGGATATCCACCAGTATTTCAAGGCAAAAATAAAAGGAACTGGTGGTTACAAGAATGACTACAAAGCAGCTGAAGGTTTTAGGCCTGACTTCAAACCAAATACACATTTCACAAGAAATGCTGATGACTTCAATGATAGAGGAAAGCAAGTTGAAGGTGCACAATTCATAAGGAATGCTGATGACTTCAATAATAGAGGAAAGCAAGATGAAGGTCACACGACACCACCTCAATACCAAGATCTGGTAAACAGGATGGATAGAGCATGAATATCAGATTGTGTTGCTAATATGTCAGGTATGGCTTCTTTAAACTCAAAACCAGGTAGAATTTATGAATGGATAATTGATAGTGGAGCGACACACCACATCACACCTAATGAGGAATTGTTGACTGCTATTAGAAGAATACAAGAAAATAACAGTGATGGAGTACAAGTTCCAACAAGAAGTAGATGTGATATCAAAAGAATTGGCACTGCACAGGTTCTAGAGGATCGTGAACTTAGAAATGTCTTGCATGTGCCAGACTTCAAATTTAGTTTGTTGTAAGTGTCGAATTTAACCAAGGAACTATCTTGTACAATGTGTTTTTTCCCTAATTTTTGTGTCTTTCAGGGACTCTACGATGTCAAGGTGTTGGGGATTGGTAAAGAGAGGGAAGGATTGTACATTTTGAAGAAACAAATACAGTCACCAGTGCAGGCTATGGCTACTGCAAATATGAGTGGAGATGCAACATTATGGCATTTGAGATTAGGACATGCCTCAGCTGGTATTCTACAACATATTCAATCACTGAAGCATTTATCAAACAAGAATATACAACATGAATGTAAGATCTGTCCCCTAGCAAAACAATGTAGATTACAATTTCCTGTTAGTGAAAGTAGAACATTCAAAGCATTTGAAATAATTCATGTAGATGTTTCCATATAGGAAGCCTCCTTTTGATTAAAAAAAGCACTATTTTGTTACTATTGTTGATGACTATAGTAGATACACCTGGCTATGCCTCATTCACTATAAAAGTGAGGTTATTGTAGTGCTAAAAGATTTCATTGCCTTAATAAAAATTCAGTTTGGTTTGTTTGTGAAAACCTTAAGATCTAATAATGGTACTGAGTTTTTCAACTTTTTTGTAAATGATTTACTTGCTTCTCAAGGCATTATACATCAGAGTAGTTGTGCATACAGCCCTCAACAAATGGCAAAGTAGAGAGGAATATTCCACCATGTAGCTTCCAATTAAATGTATTTAGCAATGAACCTAGTGCTACTGGAACCATCCTGATAGCCAAAGGCAATCCAGGGCAAATTTATCAGTTTGTAACCGTTAAGAACCGATAATGTGATAACAAAAAAAAATCAAAACCGTTATTAATTAAATATTGAACCCATTAAATTTAAATCGATCATAAATCAAGCTTTCGTGGCACACTTATTTGTAGATACACGTACACATATATAATCCTGTAATTTTATAAAATATACATATTAAAATGATGACATGTTTATATATACTATTAATTGAATTTAAAAACTCATGAATCTTTTAATGACAATTATCATGAGTTAAAAATAAGTATGTGCGTACGTATATCTACAAATAAGTGTGTCACGAGAGATTGATTTTTTATCGCTTAAAATTTAATGGGTTCAATATTTAATTGATAATGATTTTGATTTTTTTTTTGTTATCACATTATCGATTCTTACGGTTTGAATAAACACGAAAACACAACAATAAAATGATTGAATAAATAATGAAGAAGCAATATTAATATTTTTTGAATGTTTTTTTAAATATTGTAATAGTAAGGCTCATGTCAGCATTCATCTTACCAAACTCATGTTAGTGTGCGCCTTACAAAGCTTATGTCAACGTGCATTTTTCAACCAATAATTTAACGATATCTATCCTTTCATCCAAATATTATTCTTATAATGTAATCCTAAATTTTTATTATCATTTAAAAAAATTGCTCAATTTTTTTTGTCCTTCTCGCTCCGAAATCCTTTATAGAAAGGAGGCTACCTTGCCGGTCCCCTACCATGTTGAGTACATTGGTGACAAGACCAGTGAAATGGACAATCCTTTTCCTTCTGGTGTACGGCAACCCAGATACGCCAAACAAAATTCAGCATTATTTTATTATATATCATTTTATGCACCCATTTGACACCTGGTAGGTTAGCTATTTTGGACAGGAACGATATTAGACCATCTCCGATTCACATCTAGTTTACTCTCCATTCTCTATATTTGGATAGTAAAATAGAGAATGACCTCTTCAATCATTCTCTAAATGACTTTCTATTCTCCATTTATAGAGAGGTGAATTTGGAGAGCTACTATTCACACTCTCCATTTCACTTTTATTATTTTGTAGTTAACATATTATTTTACGTATAAGACCATTAATTATATCACTAATATTAGTAATTTATTTTAAATGTAATATAATATTTTAAAAAATATATTATTTAATATATACTACTTTCATTCTGAATTAATAATGTTTCAATTTTTTTAATTTTCGTTACTTTAATATAGTTTGATATCATTATTAATTTTCACTATGAAGAATGCACAAAATTAAATGATAAGATGAAAATTTTAATTTAAAAATACAATACATGACATAATAATTTAAATACAAGATAACAATACATAATAATTTTATCACAACAATAATTTAGTAATTTGGTAGGTCGTTTTCATATTTAACAATATTCAGAAAAAAATAGTGTATGATCCACATAATTAGTGTAGTTGTGATTGCAGTGATGCTTGTTGATTTTTTTTCCCAATTATTCGTAGTTGTTCTTGTTGCATGAAAATCTCCGATTTGAACAATCTTTAGCTAGACATAAAATAATTAAGGATAAAAATGCTTATTTTGAACTCCGTAATGCATTAATAGAGCATTTATGGGAGTAATGTAATAATCTTGAAAGTAGAGTATTTATGTAATTATATTTCATTAATAATTTCACTTTTATTTGAATTGTCCATTACTTTGTATATTATATAATATTAGCTTGCAATTTATGTTATTTAGAAATTTAAGGGGAAAATATAATTTTATAAAAAAATAAAATTGAAATAGAAATAATAATATAATATTAAGGAGAGAGAAGAAGATTCTTTTTTGAAGTGTAAAATAGAGAATTAGATTAGAATTAATTGTCTAAAAAAATAAAATAAAATTATATTTAAAGAATAAAATAGAGATTAGGGTTGGAGATGCCCTTACTTTTACGAAACAGGTCAATTGTCTTGAAGCCCTACTTGGACAACTTGTTGCACTGACCAGATTTGTCATTTCTGACAGGATTAAGCTCAGCCTCTCATCACACTTACTTCACAGGATAAGAAGTATACTGGATAAGTTGATCACCTCTTAAATTCGTCAATAAATTTAATTTAGATGCTTGAATATAATATCAATTACGCACTTGAATATATATGCTAATTTTTTTTAATTAAGTAGCAATATTAATGATACTTATTAATTGTTAATTCTAGCAATATTATTAACTTTACAAAATGCAACAACACTAATTTTGCAAAACGTATAAAATTCAACTAATCTTTGTATTATGTTGTATGCCATACGTATATCATGCATCTGCTTGAAATACACTTGACATACAAGACATATATGACATATATATACACAAAGATACAGAGTTAAATACATATTGATATGTTCTTATACGGCACATATGCGTAATTGTAGGGACACTGAAGCATATAGGACAACATACATCAAACATACACCACACCTACAATGAGATACAATATGCATCCACACCGTATATATATTTGTAAGGCTGTGACTCCATTGCCTCCAAGAACCAATATATTCCATAGTTCATAAGCCAAGAAACTAAAGAGAATAATGGATTACATTAACATTTTGCTAGGACTGTTATTCGTCTGGATTTTGGTGCGTGGAGTATTGATTTCACTTAGAAGAAGAAGCAAAAGAGTTGCACCAGGTCCCTTCCCTTTGCCAATCATCGGAAATCTTCACTTGCTTGGTGATAAACCCCACATATCACTTACCCAACTCGCAAAAAAATATGGCCCAATTATGAATCTCAAATTGGGACAAATAAATGCAGTGGTCATTTCGTCGTCCGTCTTGGCAAAAGAAGTGATGCAAAAGCAAGATTTAGCCTTTTCCAATAGGTTTGTTATTGATGCTCTCCGTGCCTGCAATCACAATGATTTCTCAGTTGTATGGCTACCTGTAAACAACTCTCAGTGGAGAACGCTTCGTAAGATTATCAACTCTCACATCTTCTCAGGTAAATATGCAATTGAGAGCGGGATAAA